>JBAMJV010005794.1:0-93370 GCA_037951105.1 Echinarachnius parma
TGTGTACTGTGTAGCGTTGCTACGGGGGGGGGGGGGGGGGGGGGCGTGGGGGCTTTGCTCGCAATTAAGAAGAAAAAAAATTAAGAAAAAACACGATACAAACATAAAGGGAATATTGAAGAAAGAAAAAGAAATACATCTTGGTGTTTTAACAAAATCACTGTCCGACCACGCTACGCCACTGTTATAACCGCTCTATTAATGTTTGAATCAAGATTTATATTTTGATTAATTGTTTGATTGAATGCTATAGGGAACAACGTAGATACATACATTTGTGTTGTATTTCATCTGTTACTGACGAATTTGAATTGTACAGGACGTTTATGTGTGACAAATGACTAAATTAGTTATATAATTGCTTACTTCAATTTCGTCCCGAGAAGCCGATAATGTGCCAATGCCAACTTCAATTTCGTCTATTGTCGACCAATTTCACAAAAAGTCCATTCAATTAATGGGACATTCCCGCTTTTGCAAGCCAAATTTCAAAAGTTGCGAGGTTAGTGTCTTATAATTATGAAAGAAAATGTCATTTAATAGCATGCCTGAAAAAAATTAGGGCTTGAAATCTCTTTTTCGTGAAGTTATAGACCTAAATCTAATAAACCGACAACCAACGGTAAATTGTGCATTTACGTGCGTTCACCCAGTGAGGAAGTTCGTGCACGGATTCCAAGAAGTACCACAACGTTATGCGTGACCCCTATGTGACCCGCGCTAGCTACGTGACCCGCACACACATAATAATAGCATGACCGAATATTAAACAAAATAACCAAACCTCGCTTAAACTGACTACATGTAATTACATATTCTTCATTTTTGAGATTTTTTCCGTGACATACCTTTACAAATGTCGGCTTCACAATAGCTTTATAAGAATAAGTACAATATTGTTGTAATATTATGCTAAATCAGTTAAACTCTTTTATTGACCGATATATAGTTTGATGGAGGGACGCATTCGTTTTTTATCCGTAGAATCCAAATTACAGGGCTGTTCGATCTGATTTGTTGGTGTGTATTACATTCATCCCCATCCGTCAACTGGAAACTGTTCAGACGTTTTGTAAACATGGTAAAAGAGGGACAGTCCCTTTAAGTTGTTCGTCAGGCATTTTCGTCGATTACAATTCAAATTCGTCGGTCACAGTAACTGTTGAACACATCTGTTACTGACGAATTTGAATTGTACAGGACGTTAATGTGTGACAAAATGACTAAATTGAATGGACTTTTTGTGAAATTGGTCGTCAATAGACGAAATTGAAATTATTCGTTTCACACCAGTTATTAGTCTGAAATACTTTCAGTATAAGATTTTTAATAGAATTTAAAAAAAATAAATAAACAGCTATTTAGGATGAAAGTTTTAAACAATGAACAATGTTCATTTTGTAAAAAAAGAAAGAAAAAAAGATATAATACATTTAAAAAAAAGAAATGTGAGTATTGAGTAGAAAGGTATATGGAATAAAACCTCAAACTGGATTTATGAAAGAACTCAAGTAACAATTTTGTTCACTTCACAAAACGTAATTTTTGGCTTTGAAGATGAGAGAACCGATGTTCTTAGTTGCATTGTTATATTGATTAAACAACAGATGTTTATTTGTAAATTGAATAATAATAGTTCCTCTTTCTGATATGTTGAAAAAGAAAGTTTTACAATATTATAAAGATGAGAAATATATTCTATCTAGGCCTATTTGAAATGGAAAGACATTTGTCCAAATCCTCAAAATACAATTGGAATTATAGCCGTTCCCTCATACCTTGTTGTATTTGTATTAACAATAAAATCATGGGACAGGTTTCGGTTTTTCAAAATTCCTTTTCGTTAAAAAGATTAAAGTGTTCAGATGTTAAATAATCCAACGGATCGCGAAAACCGAGTACAAAGTGAGTGCAATGAGTTTGTGAACATCACTTTGCATTTGTTCTCATTACTCGGCCATATAACGATTAACGTCCATTTGACTTGAAATTTTCACACAATACCCTGTGGACATATCAGATAACAACAATATACATTGTATCAACCATTCATCACTTTTTGCACATGTCAACAAAGTTACTAGAGCCCTTTAAGTGGCAGTTGCTACAACTGTTGCTTGATGTATAGAAAGATTATGTATTTGGTTAGTTTGTGTGTCTGAAGACTATCAATAAATAGCCTGTGGAGGGCTCACAAATCGAACAAAAAATTAAGTTGGCATTGGCACATTCTCGGCTTCTCGGGACGAAATTGAAATACAAATTTATAAAATTTAATGAAAAAGTGTTGAAATGCACGGGAAACCCTATAATTAACTCTAACGTATAATAAACCTATTATTACATGAATTTCGATTGTCAAAGGAGCCTACAAAATAAAACACAATTTGTGACCACCAATAAGTAGTTGAGTTTATTACCCTCCTCAATTTACATTTTAGTATTTTACCAGCAAAAAGACACATCCACACATTATATGCAAACTTTCTTAATTTGTAGAATTGTATTCCCTTTTGCATGCGTCTCAGTTATGGGTTCGTAATTTTTGTGTGAATAATTTTAACTGTTGTTTTCTGGTGACAGTGATACATCTTCGTTTTTTTAACACATAATCGCAGCTGTATATAAATTTAGTACGGTTACATCGCTTGTACATAATCTATATAGTATCAGTATTATATACTTTGTGTGTGTTTGTGTGTGGTGTGTACAGGAATCATAGAGTAAGTTTCCTACTCTATATGATAGGAATCAATCAATTGGCAGATATATTTTGCCAGAGCGCCATCTACATTAGAAATTGAATAAGTGCTTTCGACCATCGATATATATATCCCTGGAATGTAAGTGTACCAGCCTGTCTTTTACTTTGTGAAGCTCGAAATGAAGGTAGGCCGCGGTGGAACCATTGTACTATAATAGTTCATTAATCATAGTAAAATCTTTGTTATAGTAAATTTAGAATCAAAGGTCATTTTGTTGTGCTCTTAACTTTATAAAGGCCTAACAAGGCAACAAATGTACTCAACCGCATAGAACGTTTTCATATCCAGTGATTCACATATCGATGCATTCACTTAGTGACGACTGTGACGTCATCATTATTATTGAGTAGTCTGCCTAGCTAATCAATGGGGCGATGGTGCAATAACAAACAGAAGGTACATATAGCTAGAGTCAAACGACATATTTCGGGTGAGCCACGGCCTAGTGGATAATTCATATGAGACTGAAGCATCTGATAAACACCCTATAAAGGCCCAACAAACGTCGGGTTTGGGTAATCCACTGGGCTAACTCGATACTCGCTCTTTTACCACTCACTGCTAAAATCTTCTTTTGCCTCCCAATGTACTTGAAGATGAAATAATTTTGGCATAATTTATATCAAGTCAAGCAGAACAATATCAACAAATTTTAACACACTCCTGAAAACATGACAAATTAGCATTATATAAACAGAATACAACTATGAAAACAAAGCATAACGAAATAATCGCATATTACACATTATCTCTTCGTCAGGTTTGCATAGTCATGTGAACAAAGTTACTAGATCCTCAAAACGTCAACAAAAACAACATACTCATCATTCGTGTGTATCAATTTCATATCTTAGTTACATGCGATTTTGCTTTATCGAAACAAACATCGTATTATCATTAGAAGCATCGAATAATTAAAAATAATAATTTGATTTAAAAGAAACCACTAAATAAATGCACATTTTTACCAGAGCCATATTATACGGCTCTGGTTTCCACATTCTTATAGCCTACATACATGCCCCTCTTCTGTTTATCGGAATGTTTTACCGATATAGCGTCCACTTTTTACATTTTTGGTTCGGATTGGACATAATAATGATACTTGATAGTGATGTAATAACGACTATAGTCCTCCTACAATTCTATTCATGACTCAGTTATATTTCCGATCATTATTTTATTACAATAATTATTATCATTATTGTTATTATCAATACGTTATAATCATTCTCATTCACATGGTGATGATCTGGAGAACTGTCTTTTGTTCATGCCATAGGCGTAGGAGTCGACGAGGGCTGGGGTCTGCAGCCCCTGGAATTTAGAAAACGGCCATATTCGGGCAAAAACACCTGCAATTTGGGCAAAACTATGTCATATTTGGGCAAAGTCATCTTATTTCGAGGCAGAACCGTTTCATATTCGGGCAAAATAGTGCTATATTCGGGCAAAATAGTGTTATTTTCGGGATAATCCATCACAAACCATTTCCATGCATCAACAAATGCGAGGACCCTTTTTAATTTTTTTATTTTAATTTTTTTTGCTTGTCAGGTGAAAAGTCGGGAAGGACAATTATTCGGGTAGATACGTCAGCCCCCTGAGAAAAACGTTTCCCTAAGGCTAAGCCCATCATACCCCTGGACACCACCCCCAAAATACCAACAACAAACGCATCATTATTATCACTGTTATACAGTGACAATGATAAGATGATGATGGTGATCATGATGGTGATCATGATGACGGCGATGATTTGTTCTTCTTTTTTCTTTCGCCTTCTCGGCATTTATTCATTACTGCACATTTCATACAAATTACAAGTCATGTCCTTTTTACGATTGGTTTACAAACCAGAAGTATAGCATTTGGTAAATTATACAATGTCTGTTTTCCTTCATTATAAAGATAATCATTTATCTGAACATTTATAAGAACATAAACCATAATTTGTTTTTCCTCTCATCTTTTCCAAGGTTGTTTCGAATGACTATCAATTTATAAATTATAATTATGGATGTATTTCACAAAAGTTTTGCATTGAGCGTGGAGTTCGACAGGGTTGTCCATTGTCAGCTCTTTTATTTATTATTGTTGTTTATTAGTGTTAGCCACAAAGATAAGGCAAAATGACTTAATAAAAGGTATTGAGTTGATAAATGATATTAAAGTGGGTCACATTGTAAAAGAAATTAAAATCGTTCAGTATGCTGACGATACTGTAGTATTATTTTGTTGATTCTGAAGAATCAGTGAGATGTGTTATAAAATGGAAGAAGTAAATAGATTTGGTGATAACGCGGGTCCAAAGGTTAACTGGGATAAGTCGGATATAATGGTATTAAAAGATGATATAATAATAGAAAATTTGAAATGCAGTGAGAAACCAGTGAAATGTTTGGGAGTTTTTGTGGGTAAAAATAATGACGAAATTGATCAATTAAACTGGGCGGGAAGAATTGAAAAGATAAAAAGATATTCTAAATTTATGGAAAAGAAGAAGATTAACATATTTTGGGAAAGTAACAATAATAAAATTATTAATAGCCTCACAATTTGTATATATTTCGACGGCTGTACCAGTTCTATATTAAAGGAATTGAATGCGTTGATATTTTCTTTTTTTTTATGGAACTCTAAAATAGATAAAGTCAAAAGAAGTGTTATTATAAATGAGGAAATAGCAGGGGGTCTGAATATGGTTGATATGGAATTGAAATTAAATTCTTTACGTTTATCGTGGATATCAACATTTTTGAGCGATAAGGATGGAGCATGGAAGATATTGTTTTCTTATTGGACGAGTAAAATTGGGATATTTCCATTGTTATTAAAATGTAAATGTAATACAAAAGATATTGTTTTACTTGCAAACAAATTTAAAGGGGTAGTTTAGTTTTGGTAAGGCTGAACTTTAGTAGCCAAAACCTGCACAGTAACATTATAAACTAATAGTTATAACTCCACCATGCTCGAAAGGTATACAACATTACAAACGACCAAGTAAAACGCCTGTTATCATTAAAAAAGAACCATTAAAACACAAGAGGGCGCTTTTTTAAAATGCATTGGTTTCAACCATTTTCAACCAAAATTATGCATGTGATGTTTTGTTGATATAATGATTAAATAGCGAGATCATCAACAACCATTTAAAAAACGCTTTTGAAAATTTTTGAAAAAGTGCAAGCATTTTTTTTTTTTTTTCTTCAAAAAATCATCTAATTATTTGGGCCCCAAATAATTATAAGATCAGATATATTTATTGATATTTCAGCCGTTTCTGGGTCGATTTTGACCAAATAAAGTTTATTCTGCCATTAAAATTGCATGTTCTCTCAAATTCGACACTCAGTTTTTCATTACCTCACAAAAAAATTGCGATGTGCAGCGCCCTCTCTACCAAAACTAAACTACCCCTTTAAGCTACCCGCGTTCTATTTGGATTTTGTTTGTATAGGAGTAAATTACGATTGATTGATTTGCTACATGTAACGGACATAGAAAACCAAGTGCTGTGGTATAATAGTAATATAAAATGTAAGAATGATATGTTATATTTTCAAACGTGGATTAATTTAGGCATCATAAAAGTAAAAGACGTAATTAAAAACGGCCAATGGTGTGAATTAAAATATATATTTAATGACAATGTAGCAAGTAATTTATTGTATAATTTTAATTTCGTCAAATTGAAAAAGTATTTTCCGAAATGTTGGTTAGAGAAACTACAAGATAGAGTACCGCAAAATAATGATAATGAGAATTTGTTTGAAATATCAGCAGGAGATTCGATAGATATTCATGCTATGAAAGCAAGACATTTTTATTCTGTTCTTATAAAAATGAAACGAACAAAACTATTCATTATATTCATTATTTTTCATTTATTGGCAAGCCTATTTTGCATTTCCAGAGTCTATGGAAAGATGTCGTATTATTTAAATTGAAACAAATATCGATTAACAAAATTAAGCAATTTAATTTCAGACTCTTACATAGAATATTATCTTTGAAAGAAAATTTATTTAAATGGAAAATATTGAATGAAAATAAATGTGATGTTTGTAATTGTGTTAGTACAACCCCAGCTAGCCACCTGACGTCGTGCCAACGTTGGGCCGATGTCATTTTCGTTGTAAGGGGACGTTGGGCCAACATGCGACATGCGACGTCACCGAGACGTTAAAATGTCCGCCAGCCCAACATCAGCTCGGTGTCTTTTTTTAATGCTGGCCCAACGTCATTTAGCGATTTCGGCCCAACATCAATTATTGACAATGGCCCAATGTCAGTTCTAACGTAGGCCCAACATCGATTCCTGACGTTGAGAGAACATCAAGTTTTGACGTCGGCCCGACGTTAAAATGTCCGCCAGCCCAACATTGTCCCAACATCATTTTGTGATGTCGGGCAAATGTCGATTTCCGACAATGGCCCAACACCGAATCATGACATAGGACAGATATCAAATTCTGATGTGGGCTCGACGTTAAAATGTCCGCCAGACCAACATCGTCACTACGTCATTTTGTGATATTGGCATAACGTCAATTTTCGACAAGGGCCCAACATCAACTCATGACATTGGATCAACATAACATTATGATGTCGGCTCGCGGTTAAAATGTCCACTAGCCCAACATTGTCACGACATCATTCTGTGATGTTGAGCCAACGTCAATTTCCGACAATGGCCCAACACCGAATCCAGACATAGGACAGATATCAAATTCTGATGTGGGCTCGACGTTAAAATGTCCGCCAGCCCAACATCGTCACTATGTCATTTTTTGATATTGGCATAACGTCAATTTCCGACAATGGCCCAACATCAACTCATGACATTGGACCAACATAACATTATGATGTCGGCTCGAGGTTAAAATGTCCGCTAGCCCAACATTGTCACGACATCATTCTATGATGTTGGCCCAACGTCAATTTCCGCCAATGGCCCAATATCAAATCCTGAAGTTGGTCCAACATCAAATTCTGACGTTGGCCCGACATTAAGATGTCCGCCAGCCCGACATTAGCCCAACGTTATTTTTTATTGTTGGCCCAACATCAAATCTTGACGTTCGCCCAACGTTTGAATGTCCACTAACCCAACATTGGCCCAACGTCATTTTCTGATGCTGGACCAATATCACAATTTGACAATGGCCCAATGTCAAATGGCCAACGTAGGACCAACATCAAAAACGTAAAAAGAAATGTGAAGACATGCATAGATTCCACGTTTGCTCCATGTACTTTGTTTAACTTTTACACACATTCATAAATTCATAAATCATAATCATAATTCTATTCATATCTTATTCCTACACCTATTGCCTAATCCTAACCTATCATCCTATCGTCCTACAGACACAGGTCGCAATCGGTATAATATATATACACCTCTTCTTAGCATGTATGTTTTGTAATGGTTAGTAATTTCAGAGCGTTGAATCTGAAATAATCCACCTTCAAATCATATTCATAACACTATTTACATGTGTTATTTATATTCTTATATATCTTTATAAATTATATACAGCAGCAAGGACATGACAAAAGTATATTTTTTAATATAAATGATTCCAAAAATCGAAAATTTACATTTCACTTACGATCGCTTATAATCGATCATGAATTGCCCGATAGCAATACTTTTTTTTCCTTTACTTTTGAATTACTAATTGTTTGTAATCGATTAAACGAAATTCAATTCATTATAGATTCTCAAAGCAGGTTAACAAAAATATTATAAGTACCCAGCTAGCTAACTGACATCGGACCGGTGTCGGCAGGTCGTCGGCAAGATCGTGGTCGGCAAACAGACGTCGCGCCAACATTTCGCCAACGTCGAATTTAAGTTTGAGGTTTTGGAAATTAAATAAGTCGGAAAATGGTTGTAGTTGAATGTCGTGCCGATGGCATTAAGCTGACGAAAAAATACGTCTCAAATAAAACGTCGCGCTAAAATCACACCAATGCCGAAACTGATACCAATTTAAGAGCTCGATAGAGTGTTGTAATATTAATGTTGGGCCGATGTCAATAAACCAACATGAATATGACGTTGGGCCAATGTTGTACCGAAGTCGGAATATATCATTTTAAGAGGTGTCGGACGGATGTTATTAATTGGACATCAATATGACATCACAAATATGACGTCAAGCCGATATCGCGCCGATGTCAGAATTGGCAGCAATGACACAAGTCGGCAAATAGTCATGAAATCGATGTTCAGCCGATGTCAATATTCTGACATGAATATGTCATCTCCAATATGACGTCGGGATAATTTCGCGCCGATGTTGGAACTGGTAGCAATTAAAGAGGTCGGTAAATGGTTGTAACATTGATGTCGGACCAATGTTTTTTATTGGACATCCATATGACATCTCAATTATGACGCCAAAGCGATATCCTGCCGATGTCATAAATGGCACCAATGTAACTAATCATTAAATAGTCATTAAATGGATGTTGTGCCGATGTCAATAATTCGACATGAATATGACATTCAAATATAAAATCGGCCTTCTATCGCCCCGATGTTGGAACTGGTAGTAATTTAAGAGGTCGGTAAAACGTTGTGAAATTTATGTTGGGTCAATGTTATTAATTAAACATAAATATGACAACTCAAATACAACTTTGGGCCTATACCGCACAGATGTCGGAAATTATAGCAATTTTAAAGGTCGGTGAAAGGTTGTTAAATAGATGTCGGGCGGATGTCATTACTCCTACATAAATATGACATCTCTATTAAGACGTCAGTCCGATATTGTGATGATGTTGGATCTGGTAGCAATTTAAGAGGTCGGTACATGGTTGTGAAATTGATGTCGGACAATGTTTTTAATTGGACCTCAATATGATATGGTCATCAAATCGATGTTGCGCCCATGTCAATACTGCGACATGAATATATGAGACCCCAGATTTGATGTCGGTCCGATATTGTGCCGATGTTAGAACTTGTTAGCAATTTAATAGTTCTGTAAATGGTGTTTAGTTTGATGTCAGCCCGATGTAATTTATTAGACATCTATACTATGACGGCAAACATACTGTATATTCCGTCCAAGACAGAACCTTAAGCAACGGA
Source organism: Echinarachnius parma (assembly GCA_037951105.1). Classification (NCBI taxonomy): domain Eukaryota; kingdom Metazoa; phylum Echinodermata; class Echinoidea; order Clypeasteroida; family Echinarachniidae; genus Echinarachnius; species Echinarachnius parma. The sequence continues at coordinate 9,880 of JBAMJV010005794.1, forward strand.
ACAAGTCGGCAAATGGTAAAATTAATGTCCTGCCATTAATCCGTCATAAATATGACATCTAAAATATGGCGTCGGTTTGACAGTGTGCCGATGATAGAGCTCTAGCAAATTAAGAGGTCGTTATAATAAATGGTTGTTAATTTGATGTCGGGCCGATGTAATTAATTAGACATCTGAAATATGACGTCAAACCGTTATCCTGTCGATGTCAAAACCGTTATCAATGGAACAAGTCGGCAAATGGTCATTAAATTAATGTCGTGCCCATGTCATTAATCCGACATGAATAAGAGATTTCAAATATGACGTCGGGCTAATATCGCGCCGATGTTGGAACTGGTAGCAAATTAAGAGGTTGGTCAAAGATTGTAAAATTGATGTTGGGATTATGTTATTAAATATACATAAATATGACAGCTCAAATATGACGTTGGGTCAATGTTGTACCGATGTCGGAACTGGCGACCATTTTGCCGGCTTGTTTCATGCTGCCAGTTCTGACATCGGCATGATATCGCTATGGCGTCATCATTGAGATGTCATATTCATGTCTAATCACTGACGTCGCCACAACATCAATTTAATGAACATTTGCCGAGTTGTGTCATTGCTGCAAGTTCTTACATCGGCTTGACATCATATTAAAGAGGTCACATTGATGTCTAATTAATAACATTGGACCGACATTTTACTACCAATTACCGACCTCGTAAATTGCCATCATTTCCGACATCGGCGCGATATTAGCACGACGTCACATTGCACATGTCATATTCATGTCGGATTATTGACATCGGCTCAACATCAACTTAATGACTATAAGCCGAGTTGATTCATTGTTGCCCATTCTGACATCGGCAGGATTTCGGTTCGACGTCAGAATTGATATTTCATATTTTTGTCTCCTTAATAACCCGACATCAATTTCACAACCATTTACCGACCTCTCTAATTGCTACCAGTTCCAACATCGGCGCGAAATTAGCCCGACGTCATTTATGAGATGTCATATTCATGTAGGACTATTGACATCGGCGCAACATCAATTTTATGACCATTTGTCATATTTATGACGGATTAATGACAGGACATTAATTTTACCATTTGCCGACTTGTTCCGTTGCTGAAGGTTCTGTCTTCGACGGAATATATGTTTGCCGTCATAGTACAGATGTCTAATAAATTACATCGGGCTGACATCAAACTAAACACCATTTACAGAACTCTTAAATTGCTAACAAGTTCTAACATCGGCACAATATCGGACCGACATCATATTTGGGGTCTCATATTTATATCGGAGTAATGACATTGGCCCGACATAAATTTTACAACCTGTTTCCTACCTTCTATATTGCTACCAGTTCCGATATTTGCGCGATATTAGCCCGACGGCATATTTGACATGTCATATTCATGTTGGAGTATTGACATTGGTGCAACATTGATTCGATGACCATTTGCCGACTTGTTTTATTGCTGCTAATTCTGACATCGGCAGGATATCGGTGTGACGTCATAATTGAAATGTCATATTGAGGTTAAATTAATAACATTGGGTTAATGTCGGAGTGGCGGACATTTTAATGTCGGGCCAACGTCAGAATTTGATGTTGGCCCTTTGTTGGGTAACTGACATTGGGCCAGTGTCAACAATTAAAGGGATCTAGTAACTTTGTTGACATGTGCAAAAAGTGATGAATGGTTGATGCAATGTATATTGTTGTTATCTCATATGTCCACAGGGTATTGTGTGAAAATGTCAAGTCAAATGGACATTGTATGGCCAAGTAATGAGCGAAAATGCAAAGTGATATTCAGTAACTCACTGCACTGCACTTTGTACACGGAAGAAAAACTCGCCCGGAGTTTTTCTTATATGAATACTTCAATCATGCATATCTTTGTAACGAAAGGGAAATTTGAAAAACCGAAACCTGTCCCGTGATTTTATTGTTAATACGAATACAACAAGGTATAAGGTAACCGCTAGAATTAAAATTTTATTTTGAGGATTTGGACAATGTTACTCCCTTTAATGTTAAGCCAACATCACAAAATGACATTGGGCCAATGTTGGGCTGGCGGACATTTTAACGTCGAGCCCACATCAGAATTGTATATATCTCTCCTATGTCAGGATTCGGTGTTGGGCCATTGTCGGAAATTGACATTGGCTTAACATCACAGAATGATGTTGTGACAATGTTTGGCTAGCGGACATTTTAACCTCGAGCCCACATCATAATGTTATGTTGGGCCAGTGTCATGAGTTGATGTTGGGCCATTGTCAGAAATTGACGTTAGGCCAATATCACAAAATGACGTGGTTACGATGTTGGGCTGGCGGACATTTTAACGTCGGGCCAACGTCAGAACTTGATGTTCTCTCAACGTCAGGAATCGACGTTGGGCATACGTTAGAACTGACATTGGGCCATTGTCAATAATTGATGTTGGGCCGAAATCGCAAAATGACGTTGGGTCAGCATTAAAAAAAAACCGCCGCGCTGATGTTGGGCTGGCGGACATTTTTACGTCGCATGTTTAATGTAGACCCAACGTCCTCTTACAACGAATTTTACATCGGCCCAACGTTGTCACAATGTCAGGTGGCTAACAGGGTTATTCCGTTGTGCTTCCTAAGAATTAGGGGAAAGTGAGTATATAGGTATTGGTAAAAGTGCCTGATTAACAGACAAATGTCAACTTTTTGTCAAACTTTGAATCCCTCCCACACGAGTTCGTGATACGTACACCATGCATACATAATTAGTCGTCATTTATGAGATGTCATATTCATATCGGACTATTGACATTGGCGCAACATCAGTTTTATGACCATTTGCCGACTTGTTTCATAGCTGCCAGAGGCTGACATCGGCAGGATATCGCTATGGCGTCATCATGGAGATGTCATATTTATGTCTAATCATTGACCTCGGCACAACATCAAGTTTACAACCATTTATCGACCTCCTAAATTGCTATCAGTTCCAACATCGGCGCGACATTGGCCCGACGTCATTCATGAGATGTCATATTCATGTTGGACTATTGACATCAACGCAACATCAATTTTATGACCATTTGCCGAGTTATTTCATTGATGAATGTTCTAACGTCGGCGGGATATCGGCCTGACATCATATTGTAGATATCATATTGATGTCCAATTAATAACATTGTCCCGACATTACTTTCACAACCATTTACCGATCTCTTAAATTGATACCAGTTCCAACATCGGCGCGATATTAGCCCGACGTCATTTATGAGATGTCATATTTATGTCGAACTATTGACATTGGCGCAACATCAATTTTATGACCATTTGCCGACTTGTTTCATAGCTGCCAGAGGCCGACATCGGCAGGGTATCGCTATGGCGTCATCATTGAGATGTCATATTCATGTCTAATTGATTTTTATTGGGCCATTGGCGGAAATTGATGTTGGGCCAACATCACAGAATGATGTCGTGACAATGTTGGGCTAGCGGATATTTTAACCTCGAGCCGACATCATAATGTTATGTTGATCCAATGTCATGAGATGATGTTGGGCCATTGTCGGAAATTGACGTTATGCCAATATATCACAAAAATGACGTAGTGACGATGTTGGGCTGGCGGACATTTTAACCTCGAGCCAACCGCGATAAGCCGACATCCGGCCAACAACTTATGACATCGGCACGACGTCAGGTGGCTAGCTGGGACATTACACATGTTATTAGTTATTACACTGTAAAGCGGTAAAAATCCTTTGGAAAATTGTAGAAAATATTATTTTTCATATGTATAAAATAATAGTTAGAACACTTTTAGTTTATAATGTTATCAATTGTGTAACTATGTAAATATTGTACTCTGAAATAAAGTCCCTCGCAAAATCAATTTATAAATACTCCAAAAAGCTAACGTTGCCTGTATTTATTTTCAATAATGTAAATGTGGCGATGACGGAGATGATGATGATGATGATGATGATGATGATGATGATGATGATGATGATGATGATCGTGATGCTGTTGATGATGATTTTTTAATTATTATCATTAGGCCTATTAATATGATTATGATTATGATTATAATAAGTATTATTATGATTATGATTTTATTATTATTATTGTTATCATTATTATTATTATTATTATTATTATTATTATTGTTAGTATTATTATTATTATTATTATTATTATTAATATTATTATTATTACTAGTCTAGGCTACTGTGTGGGGTTACTATCATTATTTTGTATAATATCACCAGCTCCAAACCTGTATACTGTAACGATATTGTAAATCTTTGATATATAGCATTATTTTAAACCATATCTAGATAACCGACCCCATTGGCATTGCAGTACTTTATAACAATGACCATGATGACAATGATTTTGACAATGACAATGATTTTTGTATTTCTTATGCGGCCCTTCATATCATGGGGGCATGGAAGAAATACAGAGCTAATGCAGCTGTACAAAGTATATCGATGGTACAAGGCTGTATACGTACGTGTGCATGGTGATCCGGTATCCGGTTATCCGGGGCCGCTAGCGCTCTGGCCGGCCAATCAAATGAAAGAAATAGCTCGCGCGTCAATAAAACACTGCGGCCCGTTTCGAAGGAGAGTGCCGAGTTGTCTGGACAGCATATTGAACAAATTTACCTACTTTAGTTTCAGATAGGCTAAAGACTATACAGATTTTCGAAGTTATGGTATGTATGACTTCATTTTTTGTAAAATGTATCTTATTAAGGTTCTTTCATGTACAGTTGTGTGCGAGAAAAGTCGAAAATATCGACCTAATGTCAAACCAGTCCCGCTTGTTCATATTTATGTTAGTGTAGGCATCACCAAATGAAAATGAAAATTGCACGAAATTAATGCAAATGATATTCATTGGGTTGGGACTTACCTAATGTAAATCATTATGCCCTTTGAAAAAAACAAACAAACTGATATTTGGCCAAAATATGGTATTTAATTTTAAACCATTTGCTGTGTCACCATTTTCGCCCACACATAGGTTAATTACAATAGCGTTGTGCGGAGATCAACTTCTTCCGCCCGCTGCACTATGCAACGGAAACAATTTTTTTTGTCGGCTGATTTCTCCCTTAATTTACCAGCAAATGCAAACAAACTTTCGTTTATGTGATCCACAATTCATATACTTTGATAATAATTACCGACTTTGTTGTTTTGAAGACTGCAAAATGTATAAATAAAATGATTATTTCCCGTCCGTTTTTCTTACCGATGCGTCCTAAAACACAGCGTTCAACCGTTGAACGCAACAGTGTACGAATGGCCGGTATTGTTATCTCCAGCGGATTAGCATATATTGCGTGTAAATGGTTCACCTGAGTGAACCATTTACTTTGTAGATGTGTTTTCGCCATTCGTTAATAATAATATGATGGCGCGATCCGAGCTTAACTTTCGTGTGCGCGCTAGGCTTGGGCGTCAGAACCGATTACCCGATTCTACTCGACTCCAGAAATGGGAATCGGTCCTCGATTCCTGGATAGCGTAGAACCGAGTACTCGAAATAACGGTTCAAGTGCAAAGTAGTACCGATTCTATTGAGTCTATTGACTCGCGATAGAAGGGGAGAGTCGGCTCTAATCCCGACTCTCCTCGGTCATAATCGGAATAGACGCGAACTATATAGCGCGGCCCAGCATCATTTACTAATTGAACGCATGAAACCGCCGTGTCTCGCGCACAGACACACTCTCCTCGTCTCTCGCACACGTCTTAAATCATTTCAAGAAAACATTGGTGTCGCGCGCGCCAATAGACTAGACGTGTGTAACATGTGCCATGCCCATCTAGAAGTATGACTCACAGAACATACGAGCATGTACGTTCGTGTATGCAGCATAGCATTGCAAGCGAAGCAAAACTCTGCATGCAATGCTCGCGCTGGCTCCGATATGGATATATACATGGCGGCAATGTGCTGTTTATGTCTCTGTTTGCAAACTTTTTAATATATCAGGTAAGAAAATTCTATTTGAATGTTGTTACTTGTTACTTGTTAATTGCAATTGTACCTGCCTTACGCAGTATAGCGCTACTAGAAACCATCACCATTGTACTAATGGTTATCTCTCGCTCGGAACCGATGTACTTCCCATGTACACAGAGGGTATGATTGTGTGATTTTGCAGGTATGAATTATGTGTACGATCTGAGAATCGATTCCGCTCAGAATCGAGACATGGTTATGGAACCGGAATCGACTCCAAGCTGGGGCAGAACCGCCCAAGCCTAGTGCGCGCCCCACCGCTGTCGCTCGCAATTTGAATACCCGATCGCGCGGCATGCAGCACAGGCGGCGGCGTATCGCAGCGGCGAACGAGGGCTAAAATCACCAAATCATGGCCCCACAACCCCCGGTTTGTGCATTGAAATGAATATGTGAGACTGCTTGAGGCAGAAAAAACTTCCGAGAATATATCGTAAAAACATGTGAATTTTCCAACAATACAATTTTCTAAATTGCAAAATACTGCTGATTGCTCTAAAATTCGAGATTTTGGGTAAATTACACTTTACCACCATGGCTTCATTCGTATTTTTTCACTTTCTGTAAGTTTCCGATGTTCTTTTATCTAGAAATTTAGATCAGGGTTCAGGGGTGTTTCCCTCCGATGTTTAGTCAATATAATTCTTATAAAGAAGGAAATTTAAGCTCTAAAAACGACAATAATCGGCAATTTTCGTCACATTTTTACCACTTTCCTCCTGCTTGTACAGTGTGCCAAAATAAGCGTTACACACAGTGGCTTTAGATAGGGTTTTGTGCGTGTTAGTGATTGGTTGTGCGCGCATGATGAAGAAACAAGCGCACAGAGGCTGCCAGAGCTGTGGCGGTAAAGTGTCAATTCCCCGAGATTTCAACAAAGTTCACTGCGAAATTGATCGAGTTTCTGGATTCAAAATACGAACCGGATCTATGATTGTTACTATACTAGTAGCTCTTGTGTATACTTCACATGTATAATACGTGATTAAGTCAGCTGTAAAGTGTAAGACCGCTGCAATAGCGAAGTTGCATTGCCCACAGCCAAGAACTAAATGTCAGATTTCAATTAAACTTGGTACCTGAATGTTTCTTAGTTTGGGAGCCAATGTAGCCATCAAAGTTTGGGGTCATATGGTCAAGGTCACAGGATTAAAAATGTATGAAAAATATTTGTACAAAATTAATTCAGTGCATGTTATTTAGGCTTGATATTAAAATCGCGTGATAGCGGAGGCATAATTTTCGACTGCGCGCAGTCGATGATCCATCTAGTTTTTGTCCTAAATTTTATTTTTGCAGTCTTCAAAACAACAGTCGGTAATTATTATCAAAGTAATATGAATTGTGGATCTTATTAATGAAAGTTTTTTTTGCATTTGTTGCGATCTGCCAAGGCACAAACATGCGAGAGCAGAGAAACAAAAATGCAGTGTTTCACGCTTTAATTCATCTGTTTATACGGCGATAATATAACAAACATTGATGCTTTGATGGATTTATTTTATGTAACAATATTTACGGAAATATAGTTCCAAAATATTCAGAATTTCCTCAGTTTCGAGCAAAAAATTATTTTTCCTTAACTATACTTCGCACAAAAAGTTCCGCAATCGAGGTTTGCGCATTAATAACTTTTCTATTAGGTTATTACCATTGATAAATTTGGTATCATTGGAAAGCGTGAATTCTCCCCTTTACATTGATATAACATTTGCTATGAGTATTTCATCATGGAATGTGCATTGCATCCAAATGTAGGGCAAAGTCAAAAGTGAAATGTTGCAAAATGCACTGATTCTGTCAACAAAGGGCCTTCCTTTTGTTTGAAGATTAAAATGTGGCTTGAATGCCTATTACGTTATTACCATTCATAAATTTGGTATCATTAGAAAGCGTGAATCCTCCTTTTTACATTGATATAACATTTGCTATGGATATTTTAGTATGGAATGTGCATTACATCCGAATGTAGGGCAAAGTAAAAAATGAAATGTTGCAAAATGCACTGATTTTGTCAACAGTGTGCCTTCCTTTTGTTTGAAGATTAAAACGTGGCTTGAATGCATGACCACCTCACCCCCATTCAAGCCAAGGAAGGCACTCTGTTGACAAAATCAGTGCATTTTGCAACATTTCACTTTTGACTTTGCCCTACATTTGGATGCAATGCACATTCCATGATAAAATATTCATAGCAAATGTTATATCAATGTAAAGAGGAGGATTCACGCTTTCCAATGATACCAAATTTATGAATGGTAATAGTGTAATAAAAAAGTTATTAATGTGCAAACCTCGATTGCGGAACTTTTTGTGCGAGGTATATATATGAACGAAAACTCTAGCGCTTGTTCAATACTTATCGTACTATACTGACTACGTATTAGTCTATACATGCGAACATAACGGAACGTTGGTCCAGCTGCTTATAAATCGTTTGAGAATTGGCCACAGTTTGCTTCTTTTTTCTTCTTTTTCTCAGATGGTTATTCACTTAAAGTTTCAGGCCTGTCAGCTTCCGGCGGATTAGGCCGTTTGGAGGATCCTGCTTTCAAGGGAAAGCGCTCTATTTTGCGAGATATTTGTTCCGAATAAAAATGCAAACGTATCCGAATTCCGTCGTGTATATAACTTACGAGATTGCCAGCGCAGCTGGCTAATTACGTACGTAAACATTTGTACATCAAGTCAATCGCGTACGTAGCTCGCGCACACGCCTTATCGTGCGTACGCGGCGCTCTACCCTCTTCGGCACGCGCACGGCCATGCATGCATTATTATTTAGTCGGATTGTGCGTGCGTGCGAGCTAGCAGCGAGATGAGTCATTGAACTGCAAGCTCGTGTCCATTGGGGGCGACTCTTCATAGAAAGGTCGCCCGCTCAAGTACAGTTTTCAGGATTTTAGGGGGCGATTTTGAGACTCACGGGGGCAAAATCGCCCGTCGCCCCGTGTATTTCCGACGCTGCATTCTACGAATGAAAAACGAATGCGCCCCTCCACCAAACTATATATCGGTCAATAAAGGAGTTTAACTGATTAAGCAAATATTACAGTTCAATATTGTACTTATTATTGTAAAGGTAAATGAAGCTGACATTTGTAAATGTATGTCACGGAAAAGGTCTCGAAAATGTAGAATATACAATTACATGTAGTCAGTTTTAGCGAGTTTTGGTTATTTTGTTTTGTATTCGCTTACGCCGTTGTTCGATCACAATCTGTGTGCGGGTCACGTAGCGGTTACGCACAGCAGCGTGGTACTTCGTGGAATGCGCCGTGAGCGAAATTTCGAACCGGGTGAATACTCGTATAATGCACAATTAAACGCGCTGTCGTTTTATTTTTTTGAGGTCTATAACTCCACGAAAAAGAGATTTCAAGCCCTAATTTGTTCAGGCATGCTGTTAAATGACATTTTCTATCATATAAAAATAACCTCGCAACTTTTTACAATAATTTTTCCAATTACAATAATATTTTTTTCAATGGAAAAGTCAATGAAACAAGAAATCAACTTGAAAATTCATATTGGGAACGCCCACAAAAAATGTCTCCAGAGTGAAATTCTGCAAGTGACCTCATCTGTCAATCAGAAGTCAGTTACTTATAAGATGAACAATGCACCTTCACCAAAGCTGAGCGCCTGCTCACAATAGTATCACATGATTGAAATCATTGAATACACTACCAACTAACACACTTTCAATTTCAATAGCAGTTGCTATGTGAGAAAAGCCCAACCATCATTATGACAAGATAGGCACTAACAAGCTATTGTATGCTATATGTATTGTGGGCATATTCTTTTTGTCCTTCTCCTTTTCCATCTAATGTAAGCTGACCAGTGATGTCAATAGCTAATTAGTGCTTTTCTTATCCTTAAAATGATGGTTGAGGTTTTCTGACATACAAACATGTAGCAACTGCTATTGAAATTGTGTGGGTTGGAAGTGTATTCAAAGATGTGATACTATTGTGCGCAGACGCTCAGCCTGGGCGAAGGTGCATTGTTCATCCTACAGATGAGGTCATACAGAATTTCACTCTAGACAGTTTTTTTTAAGAGGTGGGGCTTAGGCTTGCCTTAATAGCAAGATGAACAGAATAATTGCAAAAATATTTTAAAATCAACAAAACATATTTTGGTTGAACAGTTTACAAATATTTGATGTATACACTAATACAGATAAATAGAAGTCAACATGTATTCGCAGTACATGGCCCCTTTAACTGTGTGAAAAACTATCATAGTATCAGTAAAAACCACAAAATTTGTAAAGAATGAACTACAAATGAAGATGAAAATGATGCCATACCTTATCTGCCGACTGTGATCGTAATTGTCCTGTAATAGCGAGTTGCATTTCATGGCGAAAAAATATTGCATTGAAAGAACTTAGTACTTCTGTTTTCTTTAAAAATAAACTTTTTCCAATGAAAGTGCCTTCAAAGTGTTCTTAAAATCCTCAAGAATACATTTATCCACAAAACATTTGTAATTTGTATAAATGACATGACAAATCTGCCGAATCTGAGCCGATTCTAAAACAATGTCATTTATTTCCCTGTGCAAACAAATTTTCCATTCATTTGTACACAATTGACCATGAGCGCGCAGAAGATGGTTTTTGCTTGCGCAATGACTCTTAGTACGCTTAACAACAAAGGAAAAGTATAAGGAAATGAAACACACTGCGCGTAATTATCTTTGTTAATGCGCTTATTCAGCCGATAAACAGGGGGGCCATATTATGGCACAGGCCATATTATGGCACAGGCCATATTATGGCACAGGCCATATTTAGTAGCCTGTGGCCAAGAGCACAATCATGACCCAGGACCAGCCCTAGTTCCACTGATCTCTAGATATGCTTGTGTCATCCTTTACGGTTGAATGAGTGAGGGCGGTATGTGTGCTCTGCTACGTCATGTTAATTTGTATGTTATTCTATATAGCATATTGACATCGATGCATTAAGAGCCAATGATGCTAATTACCATGGTAGATGTCGCTGGTCCGTAATCGGGCCCCTGCCCCCTGCCCCTGGTCATACTCGTAGAGAGTGTAGGACGTAGATCTTCATTTACTGCAATGTCTTATAGTACTGTGGGCCAAAGGGCCAACAGTATAAGTGCAGTAAATGTAGAAGAGGACATGAAAACGATAAATTATTATTATTTTTTCATTTTTTTGCCAGAAATAAGTATTAGTCATTTTTGCAAAAATAATATCTATAAACTCATATCAAATGAAAATCAGGGATGCCAGAGTTCCGGCTATAGCCGGAATTCCGGCTTTTCCAGTTTTTGACAAAAATTCCGGCTCAAAAAAAAAAAAAAAAAAAAAGGCTCAGATTGCACCAGAGAGCATCTGGAACCCCAGAGCTTCCAGGGCCCTAAAGACGGCCCTGGACCCCGGCTAAAGGGACTTTGTGCTTCGCGCATTTTATTTTGAGTCTCCACAAATTTTCAGGCCCTGGAGCCATTTGCCACTGGCATCCCTGTGAAATACACGTGCTGGGCAATTTCTTGTTGACTTTCTTGAATACCCTTCCAAACATGCCAAAAAAGAAGCCTCTGGCCTATCCCACTCCCCAACTTTACATGTTGTATACTAGATTACAATACTTGTAATTACCAAATATGTAACTTTTATGTAGGAACACCATTGACATGTGCAAGCCAACAGGTGCACGGCTAATGGTAAACGCCTTAGGATCTTTGAGAATGATGTGAAACTTCGGCTCAAAGTCTATAAATGATTATCCTCCAAAAATGTAGACTATCATCTCGATCATTCATTTTTAAAATGCAGTTTCCTATGAGCTATGTTAGATGATACAATACTTGCACTTGACTTCAGCTGAGCTGCCATGATAAGATGCATCAAGCACTTCAATTTGAGGAATAAATTTGTGCCAGGTACCCATTTACTTCACCAGATTTAAGTACAGTCCTGTGAATGAAATCATTTATATCTTGCTGCGGAGATTAATGAGGGGCATCGGTAGTTTTCAAACTTGGGAACCCATGATTGGTGGTGAAGCACCTTTCCAATCGTGCTGTCTACATAACACCACTGATTATTTTCCTACTCTGTTCACAGACAAGCCGTTATACGAAGACAACCCTTGCGGGGGGTCAGCGCAAGAAGACGGGTCCCAAACCTGAGCTGACCGAGGAACAGAAACAGGAGATTCAGGAGGCTTTTGACCTCTTCGACACTGAGGGAACAGGAACTATCGATGCCAAGGAACTCAAGGTATGTAGGAGAGCAATAATCATGAAAGCTTTTTTTTATGCCAGGGTTTTCACATTATTACAAACATATATACATGTACTTTCTCTCGTGAGTTAAGAAAGTTCACATTCCTTTATTTCTCTATCCAAAATGTTATCCTTTAAGACAGTGCACAAAATATTATTATGCCATAATCAACTCTTCAAGTTAGAATGTTGATGTCAAAGGCCCGCAGTTTAAGTATTAAGACGGGCATTTTCAACTGCATGCAGTCTTCTTCTTCATCCATATAGTGACCACAATCAACTTGCTGATTATTTCAATTTAAATTGGTTGTGATGTGCAGGATGTGATGTACTAGCCGACCGTGTTAACACCCTACTCTTATTGAGGAGTAGACTACCGTACTGACCGGCGTAATCGCCGCATACTTTTTCCTTTACAATAAAACGCAAAGTCGGGATGCGGCGAATACGCGGCAATAGTCAAAATTTGACTTTTATTAGTCGGTAAAAATGCATGCAAGCCGGCCTTTGGCATTGTGTTATTGGTTGCATGCATGTTACAGTGCATGCATGGTCTTTCGATGGGATTATCGGTGGAATTTTGGGGGCTTTTGGTTGAGTTGCGCTTCCGAGCATCTTTGTTATATCACTGATTGCTTACAAAGAACTTTTCATTTCGTGATCACTGGAGAATTTTACCGTTTCGGGCATCTCCCATGATCTTTTCTGGCCATTATTCTGCTTGTTTCTCTGGCCGTTTTTGCACCCGTTTTTAATTGTTTTCAAATTATGTTGCTCAAAGTCAGCATGCAGCGTTTACGCGGCTGCGGCGATTACGCCGGTCAGTACGGTAGGCTCTTTCCCATGCATGAGATGTGACTGTCTCATACATGGGACCTCCATTTATCGATGGATCCATCTAAGTAAACTTTTAATATTAAGATTTCTATGAGTTAAAAGAGTAACCCCATCTTCTCCTTAGTTTACTTTGTATTGTAATACATGAGATTATGAACAGAGAATTATCTATTTTCTGTTTGTAAATGTAATTCTGTTTTTTGCCAGTAAATTTTCTTTTTTCATGCCAGTGCTATTAATGTTTAACAAAAAAGTTATTACTAGAAAAACAAGTTGCACAGTTCCCTGAATACCAGTCCCGAAAATGAAGTGTTATTATTATTGTTGTGGGAGTGAAGAGAGTGCTGGATTGATTGTGGGTGTGTATCTGAAATTCAAGGTAGTAATATTAGACAAAGATCCCTCTGGTAGAACAGAGCAATGAAAAGGCTGACCTGGAAAGACAAAGCTAATTTATTATTATTAAAGATGTGCAACTGTATCCTCCTCTTCCTGAACAGGTTGCTATGAGGGCGCTTGGCTTCGAGCCCAAGAAGGAGGAGATCAAGAAGATGATCCATGACATCGACAAGGAAGGCTCAGGAACCATCGACTTCAACGACTTCCTCCATCTAATGACGGCAAAGATGGTATCTATTCATTTACAATCTTATCAAAATATCATTTCAATGTGACATTTCAATTATTATTTAGTTTTTCCTTTCAATAGGAAACTTGTATTTCATTTGGCTAAATGTATAATAATCATGGGTGATATTAATTGATTTAATTTGTTTTTGTCTGAATCTTGACAGTAAGCAAGTGTTTAAGATCAATAAGCATACCAAAGATAGATAAGCACTGTACACCAACAACTTTCTTTTAACTTTTTAAGTAAAAAAACAAAAATCAATGTGAAAAGAAAAAACATGTTTGATGTTTTCCATAATTTCCATGTATTCACATAGCTATTTATTACTACTAGTTGCAAACCAGTGAAAAAAAATTCTTCAATAAATGTCAATTTTTGTGGTGAGAACTGAAATTCTAAGAAGTAAATCTTTAACTTATGTATGTTTTGTTAATTTATATTTAAATGGAAAAGATGATATCTTTTTATGAACTGCAAGAGAATAGCATCAGTTTAGCTCTATGCAATCTTTTCAATGTATTTGATTAAGGGAAATTTTTCCTACATTCCTTTTGTCTTTACCATCAAAATAAAATGTTAATGCAAGTTATCTACATTATATTCAACCCGCAGAGTGAGGAAGATTCTTGGGAGAAAATCTTTAATGAATTTTATGTTCTTTGATGACAGTCAATTATATTACATTCAATTTGATTCTTTCCTGTGCAATCCATTGTCTGAAGTTTAATTTAACCAGTTCAGGACTGATCCCGGAAATAATCTGGCTGGAGTCTGTGGAGAGTGCAGTTTATACCAACAAGAAATAGTCTTGAAGGGGTTAAATAACATTCTCTAATTTGACTACATCCTTGTTTTTATCGGACAGAGCGAGAAAGATTCTAAGGAGGAGATCCTGAAGGCATTCAAGCTGTTTGACGACGATGAGACGGGCAAGATCTCCTTCAAGAACCTGAAGAGAGTAGCCAAGGAGCTGGGAGAGAACCTCACCGATGAAGAACTGCAGGTTTGTACACCTGGAATGTTTTGAACTTGTCCAGGCCGTGTTACATTTAAAGATTCAGGATTAATCTTACAATTGATCAATTAATCGTTCAATCAATTAATTGGTTGTAAGATGACGATTAATCTTTATGTTATGGGGCCCAGGACTAGTCATAAAAATACTCTTAGACTGTTCTATGAAGAGTAGATTCATTTGTCACTTAAAGGAACTAAAGAATACAACATACTTTGGCACTTAATCCATAGTTGATGACTTGTAAAATAGGTCTGCCGAAAAACACTCCATGAAAATAAACACAGTAGTGATTTTAGACTAATTTTCTGATGCCAAATCTCACTTAGCAGCCAGTTTACTCCCCGCCCACATTTAGGGTCCAGGGGGTGTATTCTGACAACTATTTTAGTTAAACTTAATTTTATCTACGTCATATCTACGTCACTAAAATATTAAACTGTACTATTAAGGAATAGCGATATATTTTAGTGACGTAGATATGACGTAGATACAATAAATTTTAACTTAAAATCGTTTTCAGAATACACCCCCAGAATCGGCAGCGTGATTGACATGTGATTGACAATTCATTGGCTTGCGTCATCTACAGAAATTAGTTCATTAGTCAGTTCTTTTTTTGAAGAAAAAATACGTATAGAGAGCCTAATTGTGAAAATTAGACCATCTAGACGCTGTAGTTCCTTTAATAGTTTTTGTTCAGTTTGAAATAAGTCATGAAATGTGTCATGAAATAAGTAATCTTAGTCACAGTTGTACAGAGTGATTGGGGAGTGCACTGTCAAAGTTCATTGACCTACATACATGTATATGACATTTGACTTTGAACCATATTCACCCAAAGGTCAAAGGTGACTCAACTCATATAAATCGCGCAATGGAGGAGGCATACGTATCGACTGTGGGCAGTCGAAGATACATCTAGTTTCTTTCGTTATAAATCCATGTATATGTATGATTGAAGAGTTTGGGTTTTAAAATCTCTCGGGATTTTGCACATGTCAAAAAGTTACTAGACCCCATCATTCACATTTTGATATACATCTTTGTTTTGTTTGGCCATTGCAGGAGATGATTGATGAAGCTGACAGAGATGGGGATGGTGAAATCAACGAGGGAGAATTCCTCAGAATAATGAAGAAAACCAGCTTATATTGATGACATGATAAAATGATATGTCACCTCCAAGGCCCTGTAACATGAAGATCTATGATCAATTGTAGGATCAATTCATTGATTGTGAGATTAATTATACGATCAATTAACCCGCTCCCTACTGGATTTTGCAATGTCCATAGAGTTAATGCAGGGCCCACCAGGTTCCTGTGGGCAAAAGGTTAATCTATTGTTCGATAAATGGTTAAGTCTTTATGTTACAGGGCCCAGAAATCATTCCACCAATCTCATCAACTGAGCAACATAGGGACATTAACCTTATACAAAGTCTATAGAGTGAATGCCTTTATTGCGCTCAGACCATGATCTGTGAATATGCATTGTATATATATATGTTTAAGTAAATCTGTGTACAATTATTTATTGGTATTTTGGGTGTATTTCCAACATTGTTTAAACATTCTAAGGGGGAATAATCCAGCATGAATGAGATAATTTTATGGGGAGAATTTTTACAATGGGAATTCATTATGATATCCAATACTACTTTAAATTAGCTTGTGTGACAATGGTTTCAAAACTGTTTGTTGTAATCTATGTATCAGATATTGAAACATTCCAGCATATTTTAGTATTATAAAGAATTCAGTGAAATATTGTGTTCATATGAAATTATTAGTACTAATAAATCATAATTTTTTTATGAATTTGATTTTGGAAGGGTGTTTACTTTTCTGTTTTTTATTCAAGGATAAAAATGTGTAGTCTGTGTGTTAATTAATAGCTGTACATTATTGGGATATGAAGAATGATGTAGCTTTAGCTTTGAGTGGTAAAAAGTAATTTATTAAAACAAACTAAAAGGCAAAATATGGGGAGGGTAAAACTCACTTAAGTTGACATGTAAGTATATTAATGATTATCAGTATAGTTGAACATTTCTCTGTAGAAACTTGTTGTCCGTCCAGTTCAGTAGCCTCTGTAGTTCTACAACATCTTCTATATAGAATGTACGTATACAAACCTGTAGAGATATAGATATAACCGATATCATATGTAGCATACCTTTTATTGTACAGTATTCCAAGGAATAATCTATAATCTGTGATGGATTTCTAATGGTTCAGTGGGATGGGAGGGGCAAGTGTTAGAAGAGATATTTATTGATTGTGTTTCTTGTAAAAATAAAGAAATGGGGGATGTTAAAGGAGTATATAAACAATAGCAGTTATGCATGGATTGGGGACTTGGGTTATAAATATGGCAGTTCATGTTTTAGACATTTTCAGGAACTAGTCACTTTAGTGCCAGAATATCCTCAATATATATATTTGTTGGTTATTTATACTATTCAGTATTCACCCTTTTTACGATATCTTGAATATGTAATGCTGATTTTGTTTTGTTATGGTGACACCATGTTGTCAGAAGATTCAAAGTGTCTCTAAACATTTTGGAACATCACACCCTACCACATTTATATTTACAATGCAGTGGCATTCCATTAGATTTTGTTTGAGTAATTGTTTTATTATATTTTTGTGTGTGTTTGTAGACTTTGTACATGTATTCAAAATTGTGTTTGTAAATTATGACATGTATATAATTTGAAGTATATGTCAATATATACACACAGGAAAAATGTACACGATTTTAAGTTTTGTCATTTATTTTCTCTTCTTCGTACATAATGTATGAATGGTGGTACGATTTGATGTTCTTTTTTGTACACTGATTCAGACAATTTACTTTAAAAAATCGGGGTTGAGCAATTATCTCCTGAAACAAAATATATAATTTTATTAGTCATTTGTTAATGAACCATTTTAGACAGCCTCACATACACAAACCAAAATTGATCAAATACATACTATAGTTTACTCAAATACATTTCAGATAATTAAATACATAAACACAGGTTGTGGCAAAAACTGCAGAACACTTTTCTTTTTTTCATTGGCATTTCATCAAATATTATTAAACCCGTTCAGGACTAATTTATTTTGGTATAATATACATAGTCTAGGCGATCGGTGCAAAAAAAGGCGAAAATCGCTCGGAAAATGATACAAGTATGAAACTTGGTACAGTTATACTTGAGCCTATACTGAATATTTTAAAAGGTGGAGCCAATGCATCCGGCCTGTTTCTTAGCAACGGTTGCTAAGAAACGTATTGACCGTAGCAACGAGCCATTTAAGCATATCTAATCCATTCCAAAATGATGATGCTATGTGTTTTATCATCAAAACTATCTAAAGACATGTTATAAGGTCACTATAAGTGCCAATATTAAAAAAAAACATTTGTTTGTTGCTAGGCAACGGATAAACCATAGCAACTGTCTAGTTATATCTTAATTGTCCATTTTTAAACGACTTTTCCACCTTACACTGCCTACAAGTTTACAGAAGAGAAATATTTGGGTATATTTTAAACTGTACAGATTGTCATAAATGGTAATTGACAAATAATATCAAATTGAGTTGCTTAGTAACATATTTACCATAGCAACAAGCTGTGTACACATAGAAAACAATCCCTGCATATGGGATCCATTTAACTCAAACAATTTTCTTATCAATATAAGGCCTATTTCCTGGAATCAGTAAAGGTTATGGTATTTTATAATACATCAACTTGAAACAATGTTACTATAGGCAATACATCCATGGAAGCAACCAGCTATTTTTGGTCAGATGGATTGTCTCAACAATCTGGGTCGAGAGCAGCAATAGTGGATAAATTGTCTTGCCGAAGGACAAACGCGGTGGGCTGCGTTCGAACCCGGGATCTCACGATTGGAAAGCGCGCGCTCTACCAATGTTGCCACACCACATCCCCTAGTTTCAGGCATTGTCACAATCTCCTATGCATGTGTAATACACAGTGCATTTTAAGTGTGCTCGTACACATTTGCAGTCTCTACATCTGCTCCTACATAGACACTTCAGTAGCTCTGGGCAGGATGCACTTGGTTCCAGTAAGTTTGTCCACAGGGGCCTCCACTATTATGGGCAAGTCCATCCCCACTCAGAAGTGGAGGGCAACTGGCAATATGGCATAGTAGTATGTCCTTAATGGTGCCCACCTTGTAATGCTGCCCTTCTGATATGTTTCTGTAAGGCAGCCTTGGTGGAAGGAAGTGCTGACATCTGACTTCATTGATGGAGGTACATATTGCTGTATTGTCATAGAGAAGGATGATGAAGTACTCTAGGGAAGCCTCGGTCTCTTCAGAGAATTGTTCTGGTGCACTGTGCAGCTCATAGAAGGATCCAGTGAGTTCATCATGTGTCTCACACTTTCCATGCAGTCTTCTTTCCAACTTGGGCAAACTGGGAAACGGTGTCGCATCCCGTGAAAGCGTGGAACACCGGAAGAACCAACGATTTTGTGGGCCCAAATCTCATGAGCTGGGATGTAGTGAAAGTTCTTTCTAGTTCTGAATGTAATCCAGAGGTATATTCTTCCTAGCTGCTGTACAGTTGCTACTGCTAGCATAACTACATCAGTGTCTACTGTCCGAGCAAGGATCTTGTGAAAACACTGCCTGACGGCATGAGCAACATGTTCCATGATCCTGGAATCTGCTTCTTCATGGTTGCAGGGAGTAATGCTGGATGTGTCTCGTGCAGGTATACAGAGTGCATTATCACCATCGGTGACAACAAAATGGTTCTCTGCTGATGCAAGGGGTTATATACGATACCATAGATTCCTAGTTATAGTATGGAATCACAATTACTTAAGTTTAATAAGTGACCTCAGTAACTATAACTAAATACAGGCATTTAAATTTCTATACAATGACAATTACTGTTCTCTAAAATATTGTGATGGGTGACCTCACCGCAAAAGTAGGAGCGGACCACATAGTATGGGCACCACCTTTGGGCAAGTATGGACTAGGACAGCTCAATAGCAGAGGGGAGAAGATTCTAGAATTATATATGTTACACGGAATGGCAGTGTGTAACACATACTTCCAACACAAAGAATGTAGGAGGGCAACATGGACGTCCCCATGTGGACATGACAGAAATCAGATAGACTTCATCATTACCAAATTAGAGAACAAGACGTTCCAGAACTGAAGATCATACTGCTCAGCAGACGTTGGGTCAGTGTTACGGGTCCCACTCTAAAACACAAGAGAATGAAACACAAATCTCCAGATATGAACTTTTACATCGTTTATTCTTGGTAACGAAGCTGGTCTTCGATCTTTTTCTCGACGATCCCCGACATTCTTACCAAAACTATGGGAAGCCACTTGTTCCGTATGGGAAGCCACTTGTTCCCCCATAACACCTCCCCCCTTAAAGAGAGATCCTTATAACTACATAGTGAAGAAGGATCTCGTGCTTAGACTTATCATAACATCCAACATAAACGATAATATCAAATACTGTAAAATATCAAATGTTCTAAGCACCAACATCTCTTAGTCCGTACAGTCTGTTCTTTGCCAACAAATAATGGTAACACTACAATACAAATCTTTGATGAGAAAATTTATAGCTCGCTATGACTAATTTTTACTTTCATTTAAACTTAAGAATAAACCATCTCAACAACTGATTTGTCTAAGAATATTCCAAAAAAAACAAATTAAATGCAGTCATATATAAACACATGTGTAAGACACAATGCACAAGGTGACTTTGGCCATGTAATTTACAGACTCAAAAACATAAACAGAACAGAAGCTACTTCTGTACATGCATACAGTTACAAAATATGTCTCATATCAGCTTCCGAGTACTCTGTAAGTTGCAAAATGTAAGTAATTAGCATTTATAATTTATCCAAACAAAGTCACAAACTTTGGCGTCACTATTGTCTAGTAAAATCACATGTACTGTAGCAAGTTGTACTTTCTATGAAAATCCACATACATATAATATTCATGTATAACAATAACTGGGTTGTATTCTTGCGTTTCTAATTGAACTGTTCCTTTAATTTTTTACAAAATATTCTATTATTTATCAAAACATACAAGTAATTTGCCATCATAAAAACAGAATACAAATAATCATCTCTGAACTATATAACTGCGGTTCAATACAACAGATTTATCCTTCACGACAATAAAACCATTTCAACGTTTGTTCCATTCCTGTTTATAATCATTACATGCTTTGTGTAACTATTTCCTTTCCTTTCAATGAGCCTAATATATAATACTTTAACCATCGTGTGAATTGTAATCAACAACATACACAATTTATAAAACTATCAAACACTTTGACAAACACTGTGTTGATTAAAGTTTGTTTATAAAAAGCTGGCTTCAAATAACCAAGAAAATGTACTCCTGAAGCACTGTTTGTAAAATGCTACACATAATATCTTTTGATTATTTCCTTTAATAAAACAACCTTCTATCATTTTGGCATGTGCATTCAAAGTCCTTGTAAGCACACATCTAACAACATGTTGTTTGATTCACTATCACAATATAACAATAATACATCATATCATGAATATGCAAGTAATGTTTATGAATACTTTGCAGCTTTCTTTATTATTAACATTGTGTGGCGAAAAATATGAGTCTTGTCCTGTTTTGCACTCTAACATCAATTTTTTTTGTGTCCTTTTTACAAAAATTCTATTCCAAAAATAGCCATACTTTGAACACAATAATATCATATATAAATTATGACTTTGATCACATATTTTACATGTGAAACAAGAAAATGGTGGGTTGAATTCCACACATTCCGCACACAATCCAGTTAATGAGCACATTATAATGTTCTTCATAGAAGCCAATTAGTCTTTCAGCACATCTATTGTTCTTATAATAATTCAATGGCTCCTTGAAAGTTAATCAAAAACATTTTAACACAAAAATTTTCCTTTGTCAGCTTTGTCAATGATGCATTTTTTTCACTTTGAATGTTCATGACAGTTCATTTTTACAGTTTAAACGCGAGATAAAGCATCCGCAACAATGTTGTCCTTTCCTGGCACATGGCGAATGTCCAAGTTGTACTCCTGGAGTAGCAAACTCCATCGCATGAGTCTCTGATTCTTATTTTTTATTCTGTGTAGGAAAGTCAGAGGATTATGGTCTGTGAATACAGTTATTTGGGCACTTCTCACATACACATCGAAGTGTTGCAGTGCTAGGATCAGTGCAAGTGTCTCCTTCTCCACAGTAGAGTAGTTTAGTTGATTCCTCAAGTACTTCTTTGAGAAATAGGATACCGGTCTATTGAGTCCGTCGGTATCCCGCTGAGTCAGCACAGCACCTGCACCAACGTCACTGGCATCCACCATCAAGGTGAACGGCTGGTCGAAGTCTGGCGCCATCAGTACCGGATCGGTAGACAGAAGAGCTTTCGCCTTGTTGAAAGCGCCCTCACAGTCACTGGACCAGATAAATTTCACCTCCTTGCGAAGTAGGTTCGTCAGAGGGGCGACGACATCAGCAAAGTTCTGACAGAATCGTCGGTAGTACCCTGCCATGCCAAGAAACCGCATCAGTTCCCTCCGGTTGGTTGGTGTCGGGAAGTTTACCACTGCTTCCACCTTTGCCGAAATTGGTCGAACTTGACCAGAGCCAACCACATGACCAAGGAATTGTACACTACCTCCACCGAACTCACTCTTTGTCAAATTGACAGTCATCTTGGCAGCAGCCAATCTATCAAACAACGCTCGAATTCTCTGTACATGAACATCCCACTCCTCACTATACACGACTATATCATCTATGTATGCTTCACAGCCATCGAGGTCTGAAATAAGACTATTCACAAGTCTTTGAAATGTCGCAGGCGCATTTTTCATGCCAAATGGCATTACCGTGTATTGATAGAGCCCATGTGACGTAGCAAATGCTGATATCTCTTTTGCCCTTGGCGTCAAAGGAATTTGCCAGTATCCTTTAAGGAGATCAAATTTACTCACGTACTTTGCCTTGCCTATCCTATCAATACAATCGTCAATGCGCGGAATCGGAAATGAGTCAGTTTTTGTACAAGAGTTCACTTTTCTGTAATCTGTACAGAAACGATTTGTTTTGTCTGGTTTTGGAACGAGAATACATGGGGACGACCATGCACTGTTACTTGGTTCAATGATGCCGTTCTGTAACATGTATTCTATTTCATTGTCCATGTGTTTCATTTTTGTTGGATTTGTTCGATATGGTGATTGTTTGATTGGAACCGTGTCACCAACATCTACATCATGTTCCACAACATCAGTCCGAGAAGGAACATCTGAGAACAACTGAGGATATTCTCCCAATACCCCTTTCACATCATCCTTTTGATTCTCAGTCAAATAATTCAATTTGTCATCAATCTGTACAAGAACATCAGAATTCTTCAATCTCACACATGGATCCTGTTTTTCAATTTTGCAGATTTCCTCTGCCCACTCACACTCTGAGTCACATTCTACAGCACTCAACACCGGTTGTGCTGTTACAACACCCTCCCTCCGAACATACGGTTTGAGCATGTTTACATGGCATAGGCGTTTTTTCTTCTGCCTGTCTAAAGTTTTGACAACATAGTCTACCTCTCCTACTTTCTCAGCAATGGTATACGGCCCAGAAAATCTAGCCTGCAGAGAATGCCCAACGACTGGTAACAAGACTAGAACTTCATCACCTGTCTTGAAATGTCTTTCCTTGGACTTCCTGTCATACCATGCCTTCATTCGATCCTGAGAACTCGACAGATTTTGCTTCGCAAAATTCCATGCCTTGTGCAATCTTTCTCTGAATGTGCACACATAGTCTAACACATTTGTTTGTGTATCATCTGACATCAGTCTTTCCTTCAACAACTTCAGTGGTCCACGCACTGCATGACCATAGACTAGTTCAAATGAACTAAATCCAAGTGATTCCTGCACTGAATCTCTCACCGCAAACAACAACAAGGGAACTCCTTCATCCCATTGCTTCTCTGTTTGTAGACAATATGTCTTCAACATATTCTTCAGTGTCTGGTGGAATCTCTCTAGTGCTCCCTGGGACTGGGGATGGTATGCACTAGAAGTCACATGCTTAATGCCCAGTTCTTGCAGTACCTGTTTGAACACTCTGGACATGAAGTTTGATCCTTGATCTGACTGTACCGTTTTTGGCAGTCCAACAGTGGTGAAAAATTTCACCAAGGCCTCAGTCACACTACGCGCAGTAATGTTTCTCAGTGGAATGGCTTCTACATATCTTGTTGCAGCACACATGATTGTCAACAAATATTCACGCCCTGTTTTAGTTCGTGGCAGAGGACCTACGCAGTCCACTATGATCCTTGAAAAAGGTTCGTCAAAAGCTGGTATTGGCTTCAGTGGAGCTGCTGGGATTTTCTGATTTGGTTTGCCCACCACTTGACATGCATGACAGCCTCTGCAAAATTTGGCAACATCACTCTGCAACTGTGGCCAAAAGAAATGAGAAAGTATTTTCTCCTGAGTTTTATGAACTCCCAAATGACCTGAAAGTGGGGCTTCATGAGCAAGACTAATAATTTCCTGCCTGTACACAGAAGGAACGACAATTTGATGAACTTCTTTCCATACTTCATCCGCCTGCACGTGCGATGGCCTCCACTTTCTCATTAGAGCACCTGATTTCTTGTAGTAGCACACAGGCATTGTCACTGCCTCCTCCTCAGAAACGGCTCTCTCACTCAAAGAAATCAATTGCGGGTCGCTCTGTTGTTCTTTCAACAACCTAGTCTTGTTCCAAGGCACTGGTTCAGATTTATCATCTACATTTTGACTATGCGCAGCCTCCTCCGTACTAGAAATGAGTTCATCATCAACCAAGCGACAAAAGAACGAATCTCCTAGATCAATGTCTAACTCATTAGTCTTTTTCTCAGACTCTGCATTCTTTGTCATAGAACGCGTTACAGCACATGCTGGAAAAACATGAGGAAATTCCTCAACCAAGCGATTTGTCTCATCACTTTCACATGGACGCGCACTCACTACTGGAGATGAAACCACTCTCTCACCAGCAAGATCATTGCCCAAGATTATCGAAACATCTTTCACAGGAAGAGATGGTCTAACGCCCAATTCTACTTTACCAGAAACAAGGTCTGATTTCAAGTCTACTTCATGAAGGGGTGCATCCACATATCCACCTTCAACACCTTGGAGTAACACACTCGCACCAACTGAAGACTTATCATCAAAAGACAATACACCTTCTAAAATCAAGGATTGAGATGCCCCTGTATCTCTGAGCACTTTCACCTTCTTCGCCTCATCACTATCTGGCAACGACACATACCCAACTAATACAAATGGTTCATACTGTTTTTGTACCTTTTCCATGTCAACAGGTTGAATTTTTTCTTTTAGTGATTGTGTCACATTTTTCACAAGTGCATTTGGATGAGCACTTGAGTCATGTTTCTTTTGTTGAATCAATGGACAGTTTGGTTTGATGTGCCCTGGTTTCTTACATTTATAACACACAACAGTCTTTTGTAAGCCTGTATCTCCCTGTTGTGATTGTTTCACATTTTGTGCACCGTCATCTATCTGTTGTGAAGCACTATTTTTCTTGCTTTGATTCCACCTCTTACTTTTTTGCGTACCATTGTTCACTTTGTGCATATTTTTATGTGTAAGAGCGTAATCATCAGCAATTCTTGCTGCTTCGTCCAGCGTTCCTACGCGCTGCTCTTCAAGATGCAACCGCACATCTTGTCGCACACTACGCTTGAATTCCTCAAGCAGGATCATTTCACGCAACTGAGCATAATTCTCTGCCTGAACAGATGAACTCCATCTATCAAACAACTGCTCTTTTTCTTTTGCGAATTCCGAGTGAGTCTGACTATCTAGTTTGCGTGTACCACGAAACCGTTGACGATAGGCTTCGGGCACAAGCTCATATGCCTTCAGCACCGCCCTTTTGACCTTGTCATAGTCACCGACATCACCCATAGACATAGCCAAGTATGCATCTCTAGCTTTTCCAACTAGCTTACATTGTACTAAGGAAGACCACTTGTCTCTAGGCCATCCCATGCTTTGAGCCAACTTCTCGAAGTGTGGGAAATACTTCTCCACTCCATCTTCATCAAATGAGGGGACCATTCTCGCAAACTTTGCGACATCGAAATGCCTATCAGCCTCATGATTACGATCATTTCGATTTACAGCAGCTAGTCTCTCTCTCTCCAATTCCAGCCTAGCCTTCTCCACCTCAAGCTCCCTAATTCTGACTTCATTATCTGAAAATCTAGCCTGAGAATTTACATCCGGGGATTTAGACCTTGGAGGAGTCACGCTAACCTGTTCAGCTGCATCTGGAGGTAAAACTTCCTCCTCTACCAGAAAATCTACGATACCACGCAAGATTTCTGACTTAAGCATATACCGCTTAATGGCTGGTACCTCATAGTGAGTGGCAACATCAATCAGTTCATCCTTCTTGCACAAGCGTAACTGCTCAATCGATGGATTCCTTACAAATTC
The DNA here is from genome assembly GCA_037951105.1 of Echinarachnius parma. NCBI lineage: Eukaryota > Metazoa > Echinodermata > Echinoidea > Clypeasteroida > Echinarachniidae > Echinarachnius > Echinarachnius parma. Next base: position 36,267 of record JBAMJV010005794.1, read on the forward strand.
TCCTACTGAAAATTTCTCCATGATCATGCAAAATTTAAAAAAACTGACTGCAAACACTAACCAGAGCACTAAAATTCCTAGTACTACACTACCAGACCATCTGGCTGTTATCCTCAGCCAATCCCTGCAAAATTCTATGCAGAAACACGGACACGAATCATCACAAATTCATTCCGCAAACCAGCAGATTCATTGAACACCCAACAAACCGCTATACCCGTGCATGTATTCACACGTTCATTCGCGTACACAACGAAGCATTATGCAGCCCTGCATGCATATTCTGTACATCTGCCAATGCACGGAAAACGAAGCCGTCGCGCTATGCACGATCACGGAGTCGAAAACGAAGATCAAACGTTTGTGATTTTAGGGGATTTTACTCACCAAATTCAACCATGTTACCTGGTTTCTTTCATACCTGTTCCCGGCGCAAGCCCCCACTGTTACGGGTCCCACTCTAAAACACAAGAGAATGAAACACAAATCTCCAGATATGAACTTTTACATCGTTTATTCTTGGTAACGAAGCTGGTCTTCGATCTTTTTCTCGACGATCCCCGACATTCTTACAAAACTATCGGAAGCCACTTGTTCCGTATGGGAAGCCACTTGTTCCCCCATAACACTAGCAACAACATATTTTGCTCATATTTAGCGTTGTTTTTTACCCTTCCTTAGCAAATTTCTGTGTTATATGTCTGTATTACTTTGGGTACTCGGATAACAATGATGGTACACACATGTATATACTTTAGATTATCTATGGATACCATTATGTTGCCTAGCAACAACATTTTACCTAGCAACAACATATTTTGCTCATATTTAGCGGGGTTTTTTACCCTTCCTTGGCAAATTTCTGTGTTATAGGTCTGTATTACTTTGGGTACTCGGATAACAATGATAGTACACACATGTATATACTTTAGATTATCCATGGATACCATTATGTTGACTAGCAACATTTTACCTAGCAACCACATATCTGACATATATTCAGAGAGTTGTATTACCTTTCATTGACACATTATTGGATGTAAAGCCTTCATTAATATGGAACTTGGACAACCTTGATGGTGCAACAAATGAAGTTATTTACAGTGACCATTGCATTGCCTAGCAACCGCATTTTACCTAGCATAAATTTGAAGTAAATATAAGTAAAAAGCATTGCCTAGCAACATAAATATCCCTAGCAACCATTTCATCCGTCTATAAAGGCTTGATTTTTCATTTTATAAAGTGATTTTTCTTTTCAAAACTAAATTAAAATGTCTTTGAATCAATTTTGTTGTGATTGACTTGATTTGTATTGTAAAATTATCATATTCAAGAAAAATAATCATGCCAACCAAAATATATTATATAGATGTTTGTTAGTATATGCCTTGAGTTGGGTAAGAGGTAAGCCTTCATGTTGCAACATGTGTACAAATACTACTGTAGATTATCTATTGTATTATCATGTTACCTAGTAACAATATTTTACCTAGCAATCACCCATTTTACTTATTTTCAACGGGTTTTACACTGGCCTTGCTCAGGATTTTTCTGTTCAATTGAACATTACTTTTTGATTACTATGGCTAAGTTTTACATTCATTTTACGTCAAAGTTTCTTTTCTTAACTTCATATTACGTTAAAGTTTCTAACTGTACATAGCAGCAACTAAAGCAGTGTGAAAAACAGGTCTGAATCATGACCTCTTTTCCAAAATGGCTTGTCCTGACCATGTATTTAGTGCCTACAATTGGTACAAATTTTAAAGGATGGCCAATGGAGATGGTGGACAGCAACATAGTATGTGCGGGAATGCCCGTCTACGTATATCATATATTAATGATTTCATATACTGTATAATTATGTAAAATCTTGGGGTATGAGTACGATTTTGGCCCACAAAAGAACCATTACATGGATCTAATAACATTGCCAACATTTTCAAAACTTATTTGGAACTGTAGTGGTTTTCACATACCTCATTTCAAATAAACAGCAATTTGTTTTATGACATTCTAATATTCAGAATATGAATCCTGTTGTTTAATTGGAAGAAGAAGAAGATAAATAGAGTAGGGGAATTAATGATCAAATTGGCATGATACATCTATATGGCAGGAAAGCCTACCAGTTGACATATTTATGTATTGTACAGTGGTGCTGGTTGGCATATCACTTGTTAGATTGTATTCTTTAACCAAGCATAATGGATCTCTCTCAACCCTGTTTCAATGAGTAATTGAGATTCTATTTGGAGGAAGTAAACCTTCTTCAGGACAGACAAGAACAAAAAAACATATTTAGGTTTCAGATCACAATACACAGAACATTTGCAAAGTGGCAGAGTCTGGCCTGGAGTTATATTATGATGAAAGGGTCAATAAATAGGCAGTTGAAAGTGTTTAGAATCAATTAGATGACGTTGTTAACATGATTTAGGAGAAGACTGTGCCTGTGCAAGTGAAGACCGATAGGCTTGCCGCGTTTAAAGTGCTTAAAGTTTTATACAACCACTCTGGACAAGCTAAATCAAACATAAAAAGATCAACGGATAAAGACATAATGTGCTGTCTTTGAAAATCTGTGCTGCTCAAAAAGAGCTTGGCATAATAGCTTTTTAGAATAGAAACAGGAATGATCAGCAATACAAAATCATAAATGTATCATGCAAATTCAAGGGAAACTTAACTTTGCTAAACCATTTGGCGCTTGTGTATTCCACTGCCGAATAATGTGTTGATGGTCAAAATTGCAGAGGATTGCAGAGGATGAACTGTTTAATGTATTTTATTTTCTTTTTACTCAGCACCATGGTTGTTGAAGGTTGTATGAATACAAGGCAGTGTTCTTGTCATGTATCAAGGCTCATCGGCCCAAATTCTCATCAGTGGCTCAACTTGAGCAATGACAAACGAACAATGTACAAAGCAGAAAAGTCCAGAGAAAGCCAGTTGAATGAACTGTTCAATATCAAATATAAGTCAGATGTGTGGTTGCTAGGTAAAATGTGGTTGCTTGGCAATGCAATGGTCACCGTGAATAACTTAATTTGTTGCACCATCAAGGTTAACCAAGAATCCACATTAATGAAGGCTTTACATCCAATAATGTGTCAATGAAAGTTAACACAACTCTCTGAATGTATGTCAGATATGTGGTTGCTAGGTAAAATGTTGCTAGTCAACATAATGGTATCCATGGACAATCTAAAGTATATACATGTGTGTACCATCATTGTTATCCGAGTACCCAAAGTAATACATACCTATAATACAGAAATTTGCTAAGGAAGGGTAAAAAAAAACCCGCTAAATATGAGCAAAATATGTTGTTGCTAGGTAAAATGTTGTTGCTAGGCAACATAATGGTATCCATGGATAATCTAAAGTATATACATGTGTGTACCATCATTGTTATCCGAGTACCCAAAGTAATTTAAAAATCTATAAAACAGAAATTTTCCAAGGAAGGGTAAAAAAACCCGCTAAATATGAGCAAAATATGTTGTTGCTAGGTAAAATGTTGTTGCTAGGCAACATAATGGTATCCATGGATAATCTAAAGTATATACATGTGTGTACCATAATTGTTATCCGAGTAACCAAAGTAATACAGACCTATAAAACAGAAATTTGCCAAGGAAGGGTAAACAAATCCCGCTAAATATGAGCAAAATATGTTGTTGCTAGGCAAAATGTTGTTGCTAGGCAACAAAATAGTCTCCATTGATAATAATTTGTATTGTATATGTATTTCATCATCAATATTTATTGGTTTCTGCTTTGTCTCATTAAAGTTTTTAAACTAAACATTAAATCTTCACAAGTAAAACTGTCTTATACAGCTGGATTGATTCTATAATTGTATGGAATTGTACTGTAAAATGACATTTTCATGAAAATTGGGGTTTGGTTAGGCACAAAATAACACACATCTATTGATACATTTGGATTGGTATGCTTATTTTTCTTGAATTGCATCACCTAATAGTCAAAATCAAGTCTACCAAAATTAAATGAATGATTCAGGTATTTTTTAATTTAGTTTTTAAAAGAAAAATTGCTTCAGAAAAAGAAAACGCACACTTTTATGCAAGGATAAAATGGTTGCTAAGGAAAATGATGCTGCTAGGCAACGCATTTCGATTGATATTTACTTAAAAATTATGCCCCATTGTTAGGATGGGTTTTGTCTTTCCATTGAAGGTTTCTTAATCATTAGAAAACAAGTATTTATTGTAAAAAGGCATATGGAATGTGTAAATAACTACTAATTTGTTAATCTAGTTGTATTTCCTGAAAAATGGGCGTGGTCTATTCAGTGCTTGTTTCCATGGTGATGCTACAAGTTGCGGCAATTTTCATGGTCATTTTCAAAATCTTCAGAAAATTTCCTTTAAAATGAGCCATGTTGTTGCTTTATTCCAGTCGGGTGCATTAAAGTACAAGAAATGAGCCACTTTTTGGCCTCTCACCGCTCACCTACATTTGCTCCGGTGACAATTGCTCCGGCGATTCGTTTGCTCCTATGACAATTGCTCTGACGACAATTATAGTATAGTAATATAGACATGTAGCTATTCATTAGGTGATACGTATAGCGTAAAATTTCTTCATAAATCGATAGCTAATATACTCAGGTACCACCATCCGAGAGGTCATATGAGGTAATAGGTCCTTAAAGTGTAACCGTAACGTCAGTTAAATTACGTAACGTCAGTTACCGGCATGCCTTCAGTAAAGTTATCATTCATAGCATAAAGGGAAATGGTGCTAATTATTCTATATTTTGTACATCTGTTCCTGGGTACCTAGGGATGATGTCACATCAAACTCATCATTCTAGCAGGTCTGGGACATGAGATTTTACACTTTGTCTTTGATTCAAGACCATGATTTTGCATGTCTTTTTTGCGTAATGTCAGTTACCGACACATTTTTGCCCGCTGTTTGATAAAAAATGCAGTTTTGGTGAAACAAATTATACTTATTTCTTCACTCTTATCAACTATACCTATATCAAATTATAACCCCCAGGTATCTTTATTTACATAACTACTATGAAAACAAAGTTGTAAAAATCCTACATTTGAGGCGTACTAGTTAGGGGGATGGGGCCGTATTTGTTTCCCTTAGGGGCAGATACTCCCCCCCCCCCCCCCCCCCCCCAATAGCTGGGGCAGGGTTTTTAACCGGTGTGGGAGATTTTTGAGAAGGGAGTGTGCATGGGCGTTGCTTCATTTATTTATTTTAGTGATTTATATAATTTGTATTTATTATTATTTTAAGTATACAGCTTGAATGCACTCGCCGAGATAATGAGGCAGAATTGAAGAATTTATAATTAATTGACCGACCTGTACGTGTCATTTTCCTACGTACTGAGCTAAAACACCGATGTTTTAAATCGAAATAACTAGGATAAATCGAATGTTCTATAGAAAGAAAAGTGTTGATTAAACGACTAACATTCCAAAGTTCATATTATTATTTACTTCGTATCAACCTGTCACAGATAAAAGGGTGAATTTTAAGGTTCAAAAGAGGACACGAAAAGCAAAAATGTTCAACACAATTATATCGTAAAATAACTTATTATAAATGCTTGCGTCTCGGTGAATTTTACATCATTGGAAAGGGTAAAGTCTCGTTTTTGATGAGAAATGATTCGCATATTCATTAATCTTTTAGAATAGTCAGGAGCTAGCAAAATATCCCACGGGATCAAAAAATAAGTGTGATTTCCGAAATTCCAGCTCTGTGATTGGCTCATTCAACTACTGACCACTGTTGCTGAGGTAACGGGCCCATAGTAACATGTCATTCGCACCTAACATTGCCTGCTTTGTCACCATGCGGTCTTGGTTGAATAGCCCACAAGTCGCGCGTGATGTTGAATAAGCCAATCACAGAGCTGGAATTTGTAAATTCACAGTAATTTTTGAACATCTTGTGAAGTTGTGATATTTTGCTAGCTCCTGACTATTCTAAAAAATTAATGAATATATGAATGGTGTAGTATCTGAGCCAATACTTTTCTCTTTCCAATGATGTAAAAATTACCGAGATGCAAGCACATTTGATATATTATTTTATAAGGTACATGAATCATTCAATTCTTGTTTTATTATCATATTTTAACCTTAAATTTCACCCTTTTATCTACGTCAGATTGAGGCGAAACAAATAATAACATAAACTTTGGAATATAAGGCGTTGTATTCTTTAACCTCATAAATGCATTGTAGCAGGATGCAGCAACACATCTAAGGAAGGGATTAGCCTGCACCGTTTTCCTAAGGATCCACGTATGAGGCGGATTTAGACCTCAAAAGTTAAATTAACGAGGGCCGACTGGGCCGCAGTGAACACGCATTAGAAAGGTCTGCGAGAGTTTCCGGGGCCCTAGCCTGTGCCGCGCGAGACAGGTTATATGCTCTAGCTAGCTGCCGTGCCAACTGCCTTTAAGTTTCACTATTAAAAAGTTCAGAAAAGTAACGAAAATGCAAGATTATTACGATCGCACTTATTCTAGACTATTTCTTTATTTACTTACATGTTTGCAAGGCTTTCGAAACAAATACGAGAACGATTACCTGAAAAAATGGCACAAAAAGTGCGCTGATAATCTCGGGAAATTTCTAACTCGCTCGGACCAGGTGAACTGAACTGGACACTGCGCCGGTTTTGTACAGTGATCAATGAAACGCTGAATTTCGTACATGGGGAAGGGCGCTCCTAGCGTTGAGTAAGTAAACTTCTTGTTGTTTTCGCGCGTAGCCATTGAAAACACAATAGGGAACTGGTAGTGAAGTATCAAATTCCTTCTTATTTTTGCTTTTTTATCTCAAAATGTACACCAAATATTAAAAGGAGTTTGTTTCTAAGTTTGTCTGTTTACAGGTGAAAATTTCCAAGAAATATTTAATAGTAGACATGCAGAATCAACATTCATGTACAAGTTTCTTAAGTTTGCTTGCTGTTAAAAAAGAACTCGTGTACATCATCAGGATTGTTGCTGTTACCTGTGTCATGGTTTGAAATCAAAATAGTAACTTTTATTTGAATACCTCTTTTCTCTTTATATGAAGAATTGTTGTTAACAAGAGTGTCACATCCGAAACACAAGCATTTTGTTAACTGCGGCGCAAAAAATCCAAGTCAAGTTAAAGTCATGCAGGAAATCTGGTTCCTCTTTTCACTTTCTTCTCCAAATTCGCAGATTAAAACATAATGTTCACTTCTCATTTTCTATGCAAAAAAATACAGAAAAAAAAAAAAAAGGTTCGAGGATTTGAAAATGTTCATCTTTGTTGACAAATTTGCTCAAAAAGCAGAAATATCAACTAAAACAAGTGTGCCTTATGTCTGCATATATTTCAAGTTCATACTTCTAGTAATCTAATCCTGATATCCACATGGACAGGAGTTAATTTCATTAATTTTTTGTCCCTAGTTTGATTTATAACATTTTCACATAAAAGTTCATATTTCATATTTATGTATCCATGGTGAATGAAATGAAATATCAGGATTTAGATTACTAGAAGTATGAACTTGAAATATATGCAGACATAAGGCACACTTGTTTTTTTAAAAATATTTCTGCTATTTGAGCAAATTTGTCAATAAAGATGAAAATCAAATCCTGCATATCTTTTTTTTTTAATTTCTGTAGTTTTTTGCATAGAAAATGAGAAGTAAACATTATGTTTTAATCTGCGAATTTGGAGAAGAAAGTGAAAAGAGGAACCAGATTTCCTGCATGACTTTAACTTAACTTGGAATTTTTGAGGCATCGCATTTCCGATGAGACAGTTAACAAAATGCTTGTGTTTCGAATGTCACTCTTGTTAACAACAATTTTTCATAAAAAGAGAAAAGAGGTATTCAAATAAATGTTACTATTTTGATTTTAAACCATGACACAGGTAACAGCAACAATCCTGATGAGTTCTTTTTTAACAGCAAGCAAAGAAACTTGTACGTGAATGTCGATTCTGCATGTCTACTATTAAATATTTCTTGGAAATTTTCACCTGTAAAAAGACAAACTTAGAAACAAACTCCTTTTAATATTTGGTGTACATTTTGAGATAAAAAAAAGCAAAAATAAGAAGGAATTTGATACTTCACTACCAGATCCCTAGTGTGTTTTCAATGACTACGCGCGAAAACAACAAGAAGTTTACTTACTCAACGCTAGGGGCGCCCTTCCCCATGTACGAAATTCAGCGTTACACAAAATCCGAGAAGTGTCCACCAGTCTTCCCCTTGTATTGTAGTGTCTTTGCATGCTATGTTCAACCGCTTATTGAAAATCTCCCTCACGCTCGCCAAGGAGTACGTTTTGGATCTTTTACTTCGGGAAAAGTAATATTTTGCTCAAAACTGAGGTAATTCTGAATGAATGTTCTGTAACTATATTTCCGTAAATATTGTAACATAAATCCATCAAAGCATCGATGCTTGTCATTTTATTGCCACTTTTAAAAGGATGAATTTGAGCACGAAACAACGCATTTTTGTAGACCGCGTTTTGAGACTCGATCGGATAAAGTCGCCTACTGTCTTTCATCGATAGGGTTAGGCCTGCGCTGCCGCAGCGCTCGCGGCCGGACGACCGGGCTGGGTATACGGTGCGTGTTTCTATAATCATATCGGAGACTTCCTCGAAGTGATTTTAGTGTGATGATGGGCCTTTATTTGGCAATAATATTTGTTGGAGACAAATAATGAAATAGGAATTATGAAAATGGGGCATAATCGTACATTAGGCGCACCACTGCTATACTGTAACCTAACCCTATACTAAACCCTAACCCTAACCCTAATTTGGTGCCTATTATTAGCCTATACTAGCTATACAGTAGGTCAGATTTAGTGGCTATAGGTCAGCTGCATAAGTGTATACAGTATAGCAGTGGTGGGGCCTAATAGGTCTACACGATATTGCCGAAAATGGTGTCTGCAAATATGGGGAAATATTCATGAATTTATTGATTTTACACATGGCGGTATTATCTCATCTCAATATCCACGGCACTGGCTGCCGACGAAAATTTGGAATTTTATCTTCAGGATCTGTCAATTCAAAACTCAATTCTGACTCTGATCCAGATCCTTCGTCTAATTCACGCTCACTGTTAGAATCAGATGAATCTGAGTGTGGATCCTCCATAATATAAACTCGAACAAATGTATGTAGATATTGACAAAAAATCGAAATAATATCTCTCTGTCAACGTGATTAGATGCGCTCAGCGTACGTCTATGACTATGACAATTTGAGTATCGGGGATCCTGCGATTGCCTGCATGTGACGTCACAAGATGACATCGTTTTTCTTCGCCCGGACTCAATTTTTTTGGAGGGCATTATCAAAGTAAATTTTCAGGTCCTCATCATTTATAAATTATTTTCCAAGTGCAAAACGGTTGTTTTATTCAAAATCTACATGAAAGTGGCTTTCTGAAGGGCTAAAATACCATTTTGAGCTGATTTTCTTGTCACCAAACCTTTAAAATGATACATATGATATATATACTTTCCACCAAGTAGCGCACAAATATGTGATACAACTTTGGGGTGGATAAAAATGATGATTTTCGCTCCATTCCACATCAAAATGAGTGATTTATTTTATGCACCTCCTCGACTTGGCGACTTCTCTCCGTGTTGTATCGCGACTTCTGAACGAGCGATGATCGCTTCGGTCTCCATTCAAGTATGTCGCCCGCCGAATAGATGGCAGATCTGATGCGCGTTTAGTGGTCGTACGGTCATCGATCGTTCAGAAGTCGCGATACAACACGGAGAGAAATCGAGGAGGTGCATAAATCATTCATTTTGATGCGGAATGGAGCGAAAAATCATCATTTTTATCCACCCCAAAGTTGTATCACATATTTGTGTGCTACTCGGTGGTAAGTACCGTATCATATGTATCATTTTAAGCACAATTATCGTGCACATAAAATGTATAATTCGCGCTGGCGTTCTCTATCTAGAGTTAGGGAATGGCAAGAAAAATAGCATCATTGTCTGAGTCGCATCTACAAAGTATAATTATGAATGGTCCTGGTAGGACTCGTTGAGAATTTAGGATTTTCTGGCCACGAGTACCTCCACTAGCCATTGGAGAATTGGTGACTTAATTGTGTGCATGTTTACAAACTTTACAGAGAGCGATTCCAGGAGAATTGTTCTTATTGGCTGTATTTTTTTCTCCTGCAAATGTTTGAAAGCATGTGGATGGTATGCCAAGTTGTTTGCATGTTTCAAATTTCAGGCCTATTCTATTGTAAAAATTGACACTTCAAAATGGTTTTCCCAAAGACATCTTTTGGCTATGTAATGTAGTGAAATCACATTATATGTTGATAAATCAAAATTTGAGTAGATATTTGTTTTTGAAATGCACCATAAACAATAATTTCACAGGTTTAGAAGCCAGGATTGAAAGTTTGAGAATGCAATTTGAAGTCAATGGCAGTACGAGAAATAAGTCTAAACATGCTAAAATGAAATTAAATGGTGTTTTATAGACAAACAAATAGTTATATTACCTGAATCAAGAAGTGCCTATCTCAATCAACAGTGCCGCATTAAAATCTACTCTCAAATAAATAGATAAATCAATCTAATAAATTGACACGCTATATTTATCTTGCCAGTGCCTAGAAGGCCTTGAGACAGACACAAGGTTCAAGGTATTTTAAGAAAAATGACACTGTCCGTTACTCCGGGTCCTACTAATTTGCACGAAAAAGTGAAAAGTAATGCGAAGAAGTGTGAAGCAATACTGCAAACAAATTTCCCATTCACATAGCATGCACTTGTTTGCAGTAATTAGTCATTGAGCACAGCAATGACTAATTACTGCAAACAAGCACAAACAGGATTTACTGCGAACAAATTTGTTCGCATATATGAAAGCCTGTTCGCACAAGTTAAATCCCGTATGCTTGTTTGCAATTACATTTGTTCCCTAACCCTAAATATTGATGGCTTATTCGCGTTATTTTGCAGTACTTTCGCACTTGTTCGCGATAATTAGTAGAACCGGTTACTCCACATAAACTACAAGTCGACAGACTGGTGTAAAAACAGGCTATCATACATTACAAATACAGCATTGTTCAAACGGTTACAGTCCGTTATTCCGAAGGTTCAGTTATTCCGAAGGTTCGTTATTCCGAAGGTTCGTTATTCCGAGGGTTCGTTATTCCGAAGGTTCGCTATTCCTAAAACGAAATCGGGTTCGTTATTCCGAAGGTTCGTTTATCCGGAAAAAAAATCAGGTTCGTTATTCCGAAGGTTCGTTATTCCGAAGGTTCGTTATTCCGAAGGTTCATTAGTCCGAAAATAAAGTAGGGTTCGTTAATCCGAAAATTAAATCGGGTTTGTTATAATACTATAATTTGTGTTTTGTTTATTTAATTTACAGCCTGCATTAAGCATACCCCTCCCCCTTTCCATCCCTTGGCCAGACCAATCAAACATTTAAGTTTATTTCATCTCTTTATATGAAATTATAGCATTATAACAAACCCAAATTCATTTTCGGATTAACGAACCCGATTTCATTTTAGGAAAAGCGAACCTTCGGAATAACGAACCCTCGGAATAACGGACCTTCGGAATAACGAACCCGATTTTATTTTCGGACTAACGAACCTTCGGAATAACGAACCTGATTTCATTTTAGGAATAGCGAACCTTCGGAATAACGAACCTTCGGAATAACGAACATTCGGAATAATGCAACAAATGTTCGGATTAACGAACCCTATTTCATTTTAGGATTAACGAACCCTCGGGTATACGAAATTTGCGTGTTCGAAATAACGAACCTTCAGAATAAATAACCTTCGGAATAACGAACCTTCGGAATAACGAAGCGCACCCGTTCAAACAAATAAATTAAACTTACTTGAATAAAGAAATGCATTTTGATGGAAAATTACAAACATGACAAATGCTATAAATTACTCCATCACCTGCAGGCCGGTAGAGCAGTCATGAGCGAAGGTACCCCACCCCCATTCTTCACCTGGGTGTCAGACAACCTGGCTGCCCACGCTATGCCCTCCCTCCCTGACCATCTGCGCTACCTTGCCAACAATGGCATCCACTACCTGGTCTCCTTGACGACAGAGTGCCGTCCTCCAGTGGAGTCCGTCCCAAGCCTGACCATGGTGCCTCTGGGAATCGATGACTTCCATCCACCAACACTTGAGCAGGTGGTGGAATTCATGAGGGTCGTTGAAGAGGCACAAGTTAAAAAAGAGGTATGAATGGAAAAAAAGAACCAAAATGTGATGTCACAGATGTATTCATTACCATGGGCCATTCTGTGATGTCACAGATGTATTCATTACCATGGGCCATTCTGTGATGTCACATATCATGTATTCATTACCATGGGCCATTCTGTGATGTCACAGATGTATTCAATACCATGGGCCAGACATTTCTGACCTAGTTGCAAAGAAGGCAGCTTTAACCAATTGCTACCAAAATCCTGAACGAAATAAATCATTGTTTGGCTACAAAGGTGACAATTATATGTGACATCACAACTTTGGAACTCTATTAAATGAAGTGAAGCTATCATGTCAATTGATTATTTAATACCAGGATTGGAAATAGTTCTGGGCTCCATTTCCTAAAACGTTTACCATTGGTGTTAATGTCAAATTATTGTAACTAGTCGGTGAACAGCTAATCAGCATAGATCATTATACCTGTTACCATAGTATCTAAATCATTAGACAGCTAGTTGCAACAATTGCATTAGTTTTAGAAACGGGGCCCAGAAAACGGATTCCTCTGGGATTTGAAACTGAGACCGCTGGATTGCTAGAAAAGCGCTCTGCCTTGCTTGACAAGCGCTCTGCCTAGTGCGTTGTTCGTCCCTGAACAACGCACTAGGGTTTCTATATAGCTCAGGCGGTAGAGTGCTGGTCTACTGGCAAACCAGAGGTTTGGGGTGCAAATCCAGGAGGAATCCCATTTTCTTTGCCCTTTTTCATTTATATTATATATTTCTGGTCAGTTTCTCTATATATGTTCGAAATTACTTATTTATGAAAGATATTTGGAGATCATCTTCACTAAACCAGGTGGTTAAATTCATCAAGGTGGTTGAAGAAACTCCAGTATTAATTTGTTAAAAAGAGGTACAGTTTGCCACCCCTCCCAAATGCTGAAAACAATGGTATATAGAAATAATTAACACCATCATTTTCATAGAACTGGAACTCTGGTGACCTCGTAATGGTTCTGATTTAATGAATTGACATTAAGTCAATACATTATTTTGTCGTCCCCACAATCTACATAATACATTTGAATGTGCTTTGTTTCTGTCGTTAACTTGTAGGGAGTATCTGTGCACTGTCTACGTGGCAGGGGTAGAACGGGCACATTGGTAGCCTGCTATTATGTCAAGATGCACAACATGACTGCTGCCGACGCCATCGCTGAAGTGCGCCATCTACGGCCAGGATCGGTAGAGACTCCGGAACAGGAGAGACTTATACATGACTACTTCTCGCTGGTTAACAGTCCACCTCTCTGATGATAGCTTGAAATCAGATGGGTTTACATTCTCTACTGTCTTTCTTTTGACATTCCTTCAATTTCTCTAATGACCCTATAAAACATGTGAACACTAGATCTGACAGGGATTTATAGATACAGTATTCGTGTAGAAGGAGAGACTGATACCTGAGTACATGTGCTTCTCACTTGTTAAAAGTCCTCCTCTCTGATGAAAGCTGGAAATATGATGGGTGATTGTTCTCTACTAGTCTCTCTTTTGTCGTTCACTCAATCTCTCTGATAACTGTCTGTATACAACTAGATCTGACAAGGGTCAATAGATACTGCATTACTGCAGCTAACAGGAGAAACTGATTCATTGCAAGTATCACTGGTATCAGTGCACCTTTCTAGTGATAACTGGAAGCAACATTCTGCATTAGTCTCCTTTAGTAATTGTGACCGGCTATAGCAAAACCCTGCACTTGTCGGTAATTCATTTAAACTCACATATTGTGTATAAAAAACCTTCGCCAATTATTGACCAATTTGTTAGAACAAAAAATAAAATGAAATGATTCGAACCCGAGACCTCCGGATTGCTAGACCGGTGCTCTTCCGACTGAGCTATAGAAAACCCTAGACGGTGCTCGTCCCTGAAACCCTTTAATTCACCGGTCTAGCAATCCGGAGGTCTCGGGTTCGAATCCTGTTGGAATCCCATTTTCTTTGCCTTCTTTTAATCACAATATATTTCTGGTCAGTTTCTTTATATGTTTGAATTAGTCTTTTAATATCCTAGTACAACTTAATTTGAAATGTTTTATGAACAATACAAATAAAATTAAAATAACAAACATATGTACCAAAACACGTTTGGGAAACTATTATGAATATGGTGCCATGAACTTTAAACACAGTTCAAAAATGAAATGTAGACAGTTCTATGCAACACAAAAATATGTTGTGCCATAATAGGTATCTCATATAGATTGAATTCATAATTCAAGAACAACTCGCTATAAGGAAAATGTAATACATACTGTAATATGTATTTTCACACATTGTGGTTTTAAATGTAAAATAATGCTGAACACTGCTTATATATCCGCTATTTATTAAAGGCAAGTGTAATCAAATGAGTGAAAGTAAGTAGCCGAGCTATCAAAGCTAGCAGATCCTTCTTCTGGGCTGACAAATGACAGATACATTGTGGTTTTATTAGATAATTTAATACCTGTACTACATGTATGATGTATTGCATGAAGTACCATTGCTTGACCTCTATCGTAATGGAATTTTAACAAACACACTTTGAGAGATGTGTACATAAATAGCTGTTTTACATACAAGCTTTTTATTTGTATTGTTTTATAGATATAGAGATGTATAAATAGTAAATTATGCATAATTTTACCTAGTTATGTAGTTGTAGCATATAGTAGTTGGATTTGTTCTAAGTCTAGCAGCTGATGAAATATGTTGACTAGTTATTTATAACTAATTTTATCGTAGCTTGGTGGTGGTGCATGAGTTTGTTTTGCATGATTTATCAATGGAATGTTGGTAATTAGTAGTCTTTTATAGTATGGATATCATTCTAATATGTACGATTTTAGACCAATTGATTTGATAATGATTTGGATGTTGGTTTGAACAAACATCAGCCTTCTTGAGTCTTTTTTAAAATTACTTCAATCTAAAGAAAAACGGAACAAACTTGTCCCTAAGTAAATATGCAAGGTTGTATTTTTACATGGTGTGAGTTCTATTGTAAAATGTTATCAGGCTTTGCTTTTTCCATGGTATATGTTCAAATTTTAAAAAGTAGCAGTTACAATAATTTTGAACGGTATGTATGATGTACAAGTGTATTGTCTGGCTGAAAATCAATGTTTGCTCAGGAATAAATGTCTGCATTTATCAGGCCTGTAGCCAGGGAGGTTGTGTACACCCCCCCCCCAAAAAAAACAAAAAAAACAACAATTAAGAAAGGTCCACTTTTTGATGGTCTCGGGTCTCCCTTTTACCGGTTTCTGTAATTGATCATGAGTACACAACTTAACCAGAAGTCTTGGCCTTGGCTTCTAAATTTGTTGGCGACGGACCACCTCCCCCCTTACACGACTCTCAACCAGTGTTCTTGGTCTCGGCCCCAGTCCCGTTCTGGTAAATTACGCACCACCCCTTGTAAATCCCTGGCTACGGGCCCGATAACAGTATACACACCCACCCAGTGCAATGTCAGATAAAGACCCATGTATATGCATTGAAAACAGTAAAACACAGTAACTCTGTAACCGCTTAGTGCAATAATTTCATATTAACAGTACATTTTATCATATATTTCAGGTGAGAGTGAAAGGGGCATTTAATCGATTTGGGCTAAATTTAGTTCTTCATGCCATCTTGTCGGTCAATTGGTTAAAGCCACCTCCCATGTGATTGCTAATATTCAGATTATTATGATTAATTTGGGTAATATTCATGCAATATATATATGACAGTTCCATTTGATTTCTACATGGCAGAAAGTGACTAAGTAGTGCCTTACTCTTTCTAAACCGATGATATTTGCTAATGACCAAACCATCAGCTGCCTTTTTTAGTCCCAGTCAAGATGTGGCTTCAACTTATGCAAGTTTTGTGTTAAACTTATGAGTGCCCTCGTACATTCTACATTCTACATTTTGCTGCATCATTCCCATCAAAATGAAATATGGTTTTGAAAGTATTTGGAACAAATTAACTCTTGATATTCAAGAGTTTAGAAACAAATATTCTTAACTGATGTCAAACCTGTGTATAAGGACCATCAAAGGAAAACCAGAAAAGTCAGTGGCCACTGTAGACAGATGACTTCTATAGACAGGTTCAATAACCATTGTTCTTCTCCACAAGAAATCACTTTTGGTGGCCACTAAAGGCAGTTTTGCTGCTTTAGATGGGTGGCTGCTAAGACGGGTTTATTTAAATTGTAGAGTCATGTATATTTGCTAATGATCAAACTCAACTGCCTTTTTCAGTTCAGTCAAGATGTGTCTTCAACATAAATTTGCAATTTTTGTGTCAAACTTTGGTGTGCCCCTATACATTCTGTATTTTGCTTCAGCATGTGTTTTTTAAAATAACTCCTGATATTCAAGAGTATAGAATTAAGTAGTCTTAACAGTCTTATGTGTGCAAACCTACTGCAACAGTGTCTTTTATGGTGATAACTATTAATTGTTTCTATTATAGCTGTAGATTGCATGTGCTAGTCATAAGCATTTCACAAACTTGCAATCATTATCTGTACAGTAATCAAGCAATTCTTGCTTACATTCTATTTGTGTTGAAACTGTTTATACATTAATTTGTAATTTATGTTATTGTAATTTTACAATATATACTTAAATATCTTTTTTAGTCCGTGATTGCTTTTTACTTCAATTTGCATTTGCACTTGCATTTGCACTGATGGATTATACCTCGCTACTCCTAAACATAGTCCTAAGGCCAAGGGTTTGATTAATTCTACATGCAGTTATTTTGGTCTGCATCAAGATCTTTTAGTTCTGGCAAATAATTCAATACATTTTCTCAAGGGAATTAAAGTGATCCATTAACGATTTTTTTTCTCTCCAAAAAGTGACATTTGAGACTTGAGTCGTATACCATTGAACATCATTGTAGGATTCTTGAGAATGATACGAGATTGTTGTTCATAGAAAAGGAATAATGTTTGCCTAGTGAAAAATCATTGTCTGATTTTATCCTGATCTTCGCATGAAGTACCCAAATTGGATTTAGTATCCAAACTCGGATACTTTTGACTATGGTCGCATGCGTCCACAGACGCTTTTAAATTTAATCTTAAATATCTCCATAATTAGGCAAACATTTGACAATCAAACCCCATTTCATTATTTTGTTACTATAAGCCAAACGGCAAGGTACAAGAGAAGTGTGAAATTTCCAAGTGATTTTTGGTTGAATTTTACAAATTCAATGGATCACTTTAAGTCCTATGTTTATGTATTCCATTACATATGGGTCATACTACACTACCTATACAGTAAACTTGCTTGCCATATCATGTATACAATCAACTTATTATTATGATCACATACATGTGTTTCATTATTTAGCTTCTGTTGGTTGGTCAGTGTCTTGTGTAAAGGTTTTGAAAAGAATGAATTGCACCTTTATTTCATTAACAATTTTATGAGAGTACTAAAAAAGAAGACAAGATACATGTAAGTCTTCTTGGTGAACAGGGTACCTGTAAGTGCTGTTTTAAAAATACTGTACATATAATAGATTAAAATGTATTTTAGTAGTGGAAATGTAGTATACTGTATGTACCTGATTTTAACTTATTGGTAATTCACTCTACAGTGATGTAGCCAGGAGGGGAGCATTCGCTGCCCAATAGAAGAACAAATTCCATTTATATAGAACATTCCATGTAACTCTATTAATACATTGTATAAAATAATGTATTTTGGGGTGATATTTTTGGATAACGCTCTGTCAAACTTTTTGTGAATTGCATGCAGAGGAAGCTTATGGTGCACCACATAGAAATTCTTTCCATCGAGATTCCATCAGTATATATGTCTTGATACAAAATCAGGTATGATTTATGATATCAAATATGATCCTTGTATTTCATGCCTGTATTATACCGTACATGTTTTATCTGTATATTGGACAAATATTGAAAAATGTTTTGCTCTGTTTTTGCAAATGAACTCTTAAATTGTTTTTGTACTATTTTATTACATACCTCATATATGGTTATTAACAGGGTTATAATTCACAGCAATATAAGCAACAGTGCTCTTTCAACTTGAGATAGAAATAAAGCAATCATTATAAGATGTATTTTCACAAAAAATTTTGTTTTATTGTTTTATTTTGTGGTACCCCTTTTCCATGATTGATGTTCAATGTTTTCTTCAATGCATCAAAATTCACAAAATAATACAAATATGCACATACTCTAAATACATGTATGTCTATAGATAATTATGTAAATCCTGAACACTACATACACACAAACACAACCTCTATACACTTTTACACAATAACCTGAATATATATATTCTCATGTACATTTCATGTTTTTAGTAATATTTTCTTTGGGTGAAACATCCAGTAGAATATTCTATGATAACTACATAATTTCCATAAACTAATTTAGTTGCTTTAACAATAACAAATACTAGCTACATACAACCTATATTCTCTATTTAAAAAAAATCAAACAAAGATAGGGGAACAATGTTAGTGCGGAGCTCTGGGTTAAAGCAATCCAGTAACTTTATATTTTGCCAAAAGTGATATTTCAGCCTTGAATCACATACCAATATCATGGTAAGATTTCTTCTGAATGATGTGCGACTGAATGATGTGCCACAGTTTCATACAAATATAAAAACCCTTGCTTACCAAGTGAATATTGATGCCAAATTTTAAAACCTACTTCCCATTGATATTGACTACAATCGAGAAGTGTTTCACAAATGCTTTTCATTCAATTATTATATAACTATCTCCTTAACAAGGGAGACATTTAACAAATCTAAACCCATTTCATTCTTCTGTTGCCAAACAACAAGAACAAGGAAAATGTGAAAGCTCCAAGTTTTGTTTGAATTTGACAAGTTAATCACTTACTGCATCACTTTAAGTACATATTTTCTCCACAAAGTCGGGTAAAGGAGAACAATGAAAATCAACAACATGCCACACCTTATGATCGTCACTTCAAAATGGTGCTCCCGTTTCAAAATCTCACCAAGTCACACGACTCATCAATAAAAGGAGTGGTGCCTCATACATAAAATGAAGTGATTACCGAGGCACCATATACCTAGTGACATCAAAGTCAGTTTGAAATCACAAATTTTAACATGAACACATGACAAAAAAGTTATAATTCTATAACAATTTTGTTTTAACTCGTCTAAAAAGATAACAGATATTTGATATCTTTTTATAAATCAAAGCACCACATTTAAGAAAGACAAAACAAAATATATTCTCAAAGACGGAAATCATATAACATTGTTCTCTGATGTACATGTAGAAAGACACCTAATTATAACACGGATCTTGGGCCCATTGAATTTACCTTGTTGCAATACAATACATAGAATCAGGACCTGTGAAATTACCTTACTATATCAGATAGCTGGTAATAACAGAGCTCATTATAAAGAGGTTCCATTGTATACTTGTTTTCTTGTATGTTTTATGTTGGTTTTACTGGCAACATTTCTATCACTGGACGGAAAGACAAAAGAAAAAAATCATAAATAACAATGCAAAATATACAAATATGAACGTAATTGCACATTGACAATATGTACACAATACATACCAAAATAATAATGCTCTTCCTCACACAATATACATTATTGACTGCTATGAGGGGCAATAGCGCCTCGGGTCATATCATGGTTTTGAGATCACCTCGGGCCTATATTTTTCAATATGGCCCGAATAATAAAGCAGTCAATAATTGTTTTAAATACCGAACAAACCTATAATCTGATTGATTCATGTAATCATCACACAAATAAATGATTTTAATTACATTTAAGTATAATATAAAGGAAAACAAACCATTGATCATGGAACCATCACTTACAATGTATTATGTTCTGCTCGAGACACTGGCCCCCTTTGCGTAAAAGTCCTAGCGCAGAGCGCGTATTGCGCTACCTTTCCATTCATGGTTACGCGCATTAAAGGGCAATGAAACCCAAGCAAAAAGTTGCTTTCATAGACTTCAATAGATTAGGAGGAATAATCTCTGAAAGTTAGAGCAAAATCGGACAAGAAACAAGAAAACTATGGCTTTTTTAAGATGTCCATTTATTCCTATGGGGAACTCAAATTGGCAACGCACTCTGATAAGTGTGTGGACAACTCCCCATACATTTTGTACACAAATGTTCCCGTTTTTACATTTTTCTTCATAGTCACATTTTTCCATTACCCCAACTCATGATATGTTATGTATAAATGCATTCTACAAAACATATGTTGATCTCAAACGAAGGGTTAACATGAATTTTGAGAAAATTTAACGAAATTGATTTTTTTTTTGTACAAAATGTATGGGGAGTAGTCCACAACTTTGCCAGAGTGCGTTGCCATTTTGAGTCACTTGTAGAAATAAATGGCTTTATTCAAAAAGCCTAGTTTTCTTATTTCTTGACCGATTGAGAAGATTTTCAGGGACTATTCATCATAATTAGTGTCTTATAGAGCATACAACAACTTGTCTGGATTTCATTGTCCTTTAACAACTATTGCGCGCCCAAATGCAAAACGTGCGCATCAAAGTGAATAATTAACCCGCATTACATACACACGTATACTTAAATGGGGAAAATGCACATTACAGCTAGTGCAGTGTATATGCAGTGCACTGCTGCAAGTTAATTGTTAAATGACGAATTAGTGTCGCGACCAAGGAAGGACAGTGATGCAAAATGTGCACCATTTTCAGAATGTTTAGATTCAAATACCGCCATGTTATACATGAAATGCATCCCAAGAATATTCTTTGGAACTTACTGATATTCACAGGTAAAAATATTCTGTATTTCATTTTAAATTACCCTTTGGGAAATCTGGTCGAGTATCTTTCGCAAGCTAAAACAAGACTTCCGCTCAGAGAGACTTTTATAACACGCATCTCTATGGACATTTGTGAAAAAATTAATATGCTCCTCCGGAGCCCGCTTTGTTTGTTTTGTTTTCATTTATTTTGTTTGTTTTCTGAACGGGCATATTGAATAAGAGGCCCGCTCGTTTAACTAATCAGATTGCAGGATTCTCAATGTGAGGTATATAAAAATGTCCTATACATGGCTTTCTTCTTCGATACACAAGGGCTGAAAACAAAGTTTTAGTTCACTGGCCAAATGTCAACAAATAATTACTGAGCAACACATACCAAAACAATAGGACCAGTTTGACTATATTTGTAAGTTAAAAATGAAAGAGATCTAAATGATTCATGTGAAAAACAGAAATCCATAATCATCTAAAAATAGCTAGAAATTTCAGAGCAATATGATAATTTAAGAAACAATAATCAAACTGTTACTTAAGTAATCTTAAGTAAACTTAAATAATCAAACTGTTACTTAAGTAATCAATTTGAAGGAGTTAAGAACAGTCACCATCATAAACTTCTCCATAAACAGTTATTAGAACCTAAGATGGATAAATGGGTGACAATCCAACATTATTTTATTTTTTTTTATTTTTTTGGGGGGGGGGGGGGGGGGGGGAGGGTGTTTCTCAAAGATTTATGTCTTGAAATAAATATGAAAGTCTCGCGTAAGTATATACAATAGTATGTTCATATATGTAAATGTTCTGCTCGGAGTCACACACAAAAACAAAACTCTGTGAGACATTTTCTGTATTGATATTATTAATATAATCACTATTTAATACCTTACCCTTTGATCTGTATACAAATAGTATGTCACTTACGATAGACTTGATCTTTAGGTCTAGAAAACAACATCTTTGTGAACACACTGTCTCCTGAAGTGAAATGTGAACAAAATGAGGGCCACATCTCTCTTGCCCTCCCACTCCTATCTGAGAAAGATTAGTCCAATCACCAACAAAAACCTCTAATTGAACATTTAAAGGGATAGTTGAGTTCTGGTAAAGAGAGTACAGTTTTGGTCAAACTAAATTTATTAACCAAAACATGCACCATTACATTACAAACTAATAGTAATAACTCTACCATGCTCGAAAGGAATACATGATTAAGTAAAAAGCCTGTTATCATTCAAAAAGAGCCATTCAAACTCAAGAGGGCGCTCTCTAAAACATTCATCGGTTTCAACCATTTTAAATAAAATATTGTGCATGTGTTGTGTTGTTGAAATAGTGATTAGATAGAGAGATAATCAACAACTATTTAAAAACCTCTTTTGTAAATTTTAGAAAAGAGGAAGCATTACAAAAAAATGTTAACGGCTGGTTCAAAATTATCGTATAACTGTGGGGCCCCACATTTATTACAAATGGTTATGTTTTTTTTAAATATTTCAGCCATTTCTGAACCGATTTTAATCAAATAAAGTTTATTCTGTCATTAAATTTGTATGCTCTTTCGAATTTGACACTCGGTTTTGTATTATCTCAACAACAAAAATATTTTGTGTAGCACCCTCTATACCAAAACTCAACTATCCCTTTAACTCAGAATATTTATATGAGTAGCTCGTCCAATGAGGGAGCGTGTGGTGGACATATCTATTTTAATTTAGTCTGGGTTAGTGCTAAGTATTTGGTTGCCTTTTGGTTGGTCAACTATTGGATGATTTATTTGAAGTGGTTTAGTCCGGTTCTCAATGAATCGCCCAGAGCCGAGCACAGCTACATGAGAAGCTCTTCTAAGGACATCTTCGAAGGACAACATATTACAATATGGAAACATGTAGGTCACAGACTAAGTTGATTAGCAAACTTTGAATAAACTGTATTTGTAAACCCTAAGGTGATTCATTTGAGTCTGATAATCAACATGAACTTGTCAATAAATAGCTCAGAGTCGAGCAGGGCAATGTAGGCAGGGTAAGGTGGATATAATATCAGATAATCAATACATCTGGGTAAGAGCTCATTTATTCACTTGGTTGATTAACTACCGGGTAATTTAATTGAAGTAGTTAAGTTCCGTAACCATCACAAAGCTCTCAATCAATAGCTCGGAGTTTAGCACAGTCATGTGGGCAGCTCATCCGATGAGGGAGTTTGCCAATCATATAAGATAACTGTGTTAGTACACAATTATTCACTTAATTTGGTTTACTACCAGGAGATTTACTTAAAGTAGTTCAGTCCCGTAACAACCATGAACTTCTCAATGAATAGCTCCGAGTCGAGCACGGCTATGTGAGCCGCCCGTCCGATGAGGGAGTTGGCCGATGTGGACAGGGTGTGGTGGACATCGTATCTGATGATGGATGTGTCTGGATTGGTGACCAGGGGCTGCAGCATGTTGTGTAGCATCTCAGTGTACACACAACCTGCAGGGTGAAAGGAAAGGCCAAATCAAATATATACAAAGATTCATACACTATGGTTGCTCTTATTTGTTTTCTAGGCAAGCACAGGTCAAATATTACACAAAATCAATTAAATTGGAAAAGGAGTGTGTGTTTCAGAATATATCATAAACAGACCCAGTGGTCAAGACCATATTGAAGATTTAACAATAAACAAAAATATTATATATCATATTTACAATTTGGGGGGGATGAAACAAAAAATAATTTGTATCTTGAATCTGTGATCATACATAAAACGCATATCTATACTATAAGCTTGCAAATAAACAGCTCAATTCATATTCAAGTTTTGTTATTAAAGAGGTATGTGGGAGTATTGGGCTGAGATTTTGGATGCTGAGCTGCAAAGTGACCTCTACTGTTGTCTCCACCCAGGAGTTCTTTTAAAAGTTTGCTGCTAGAGCTAGAGCTTATACACCTGGCGCCAACAATTACAAACACGACAATGCTTGCAAGCGTGCTACAAATCACCAGGGCCCCGTTGCAGAAAGAGATACAATCAATTGTAAGTTTAAATTAATCGTAAGTCAGATCACGTGTTCTAGATGCGCAAATCTGATTGGTTGAAACGCGTACATTTTCTGACTTACGATCAATCGTAACTTACAATCGATTGTATCTCTTTCTGCAACGGGGCCCTGAAGAGATACAGCAAGCCTTTACACTAACTTCTTTCTCGTACTAGCCCGGTTCGAGCAGGTAAACTCATAAATCTTTGAATTTCACTTGCCCACTTACTGCTAGATGACATTTGAAAGTAATGAATTACAATTTTTCTTGTAGTTAACCAATAATTTAGCTACCTAATAGGGCTACCAAACAAGACTATTTCTACACATATAGTTTTACAAATAACTTCTACAAAGATAAGCATAAGTTTTACTTGCCTTGCTGGATACAGCTTCATTATTTCTTTAAACAAACAAATGTGATCTTACCATACAAGGACCTGTCCTTGGCAGCAGCCCTGCACAGCTCAATTCTGGCGGAGTGTATGGGGACATAGCGGTCCTGTAGAGAGCCTACCAGCACCACATTCTTGAAGTCAGAAAGACCTGGTTTACAAACAGAATGAACATATAAACAAATCCTCATGGAATGTGACTATTAGAGTATTTACATAGTATTTGTATAGCTCCTACCCTATAGTTGAGCACTGTCTGAATACTTGCAGTTCACCATTACACTGTCTATTAAAGTATTTATATTTTACAGCAGTAACATTTCAACTCCTAATACAGTAGTACGTGAATAACATAACCAGTGATGCATAAGACATTATTCTTGGATCATATTCAGCTTGTATGTATAAAAACGTTTTTCCGAGAATGGCAAGGCCATAAAAAGATAGGTATGTTAAAGGGGACCATCAGGCAAAGAACGACAAATAACAATGTTTTGGTTAGGGCTGTAGTAAGTCTGGAATTTTAAACTTTGTTTAACCAACAGCAAAAACCGTTTAACCGAACGGGTAACCAATTTTTTTGGCAGAGGAATGTTTGTCTGGGGTCAGTATGATCACATAGAGGAATGTTTGTCTGGGGTCAGTATGATCCCATAGAGGAATGTTTGTCTGGGGTCAGTATGATCCCATAAAGGAATGTTTGTCTGGCCAGGGTCAGTATGATCCAATAGAGGAATGTTTGTCTGGGGTCAGTATGATCCCATAGAGGAATGTTTGTCTGGGGTCAGTATGATCTCATAGAGGAATGTTTGTCTGGGGTCAGTATGATCACATAGAGGAATATTTGTCTGGGGTTAGTATGATCCCATAAAGGAATGTTTGTCTGGGGTCAGTATGATCCCATAGAGGAATGTTTGTCTGGGGTCAGTATGATCCCATAGAGGAATGTTTGTCTGGGGTCAGTATGATCACATAGAGGAATATTTGTCTGGGGTTAGTATGATCCCATAAAGGAATGTTTGTCTGGGGTCAGTATGATCTCATAGAGGAATGTTTGTCTGGGGTCAGTATGATCCAATAGAGGAATGTTTGTCTGGCCAGGGTCAGTATGATCCCATAGAGGAATGTTTGTCTGGGGTCAGTATGATCCCATAGAGGAATGTTTGTATGGGGTCAGTATGATCCCATAAAGGAATGTTTGTCTGGGGTCAGTATGATCACATAGAGGAATGTTTGTCTGGGGTCAGTATGATCCCATAAAGGAATGTTTGTCTGGGGTCAATATGATCCCATAAAGTAATGTTTGTCTGGCCAGGGCCAGTATGATCCCATAAAGGAATGTTTATCTGGGGTTAGTATGATCCCATAGAGGAATGTTTGTCTGGGGTCAGTATGATCACATAGAGGAATGTTTGTCTGGGGTCAGTATGATCCCATAAAGTAATGTTTGTCTGGCCAGGGCCAGTATGATCCCATAAAGGAATGTTTGTCTGGGGTTAGTATGATCCCATAAAGGAATGTTTGTCTGGGGTCAGTATGATCCCATAGAGGAATGTTTGTCTGGGGTCAGTATGATCCCATAGAGGAATGTTTGTCTGGGGTCAGTATGATCACATAGAGGAATGTTTGTCTGGGGTCAGTATGATCCCATAAAGGAATGTTTGTCTGGGGTCAGTATGATCTCATAGAGGAATGTTTGTCTGGGGTCAGTATGATCCCATAGAGGAATGTTTGTCTGGGGTCAGTATGATCCCATAGAGGAATGTTTGTCTGGGGTCAGTATGATCCCATAGAGAAATGTTTGTCTGGGGTTAGTATGATCACATAGAGGAATGTTTGTCTGGGGTCAGTATGATCCCATAGAGGAATGTTTGTCTGGGGTCAGTATGATCACTAGAGGAATGTTTGTCTGGGGTCAGTATGATCACATAGAGGAATGTTTGTCTGGGGTCAGTATGATCTCATAGAGGAATGTTTGTCTGGGGTCAGTATGATCACATAGAGAAATGTTTGTCTGGGGTTAGTATGATCACATAGAGGAATGTTTGTCTGGGGTCAGTATGATCACATAGAGGAATGTTTGTCTGGGGTCAGTATGATCCCATAAAGTAATGTTTGTCTGGCCAGGGCCAGTATGATCCCATAAAGGAATGTTTGTCTGGGGTTAGTATGATCCCATAAAGGAATGTTTGTCTGGGGTCAGTATGATCCCATAGAGGAATGTTTGTCTGGGGTCAGTATGATCCCATAGAGGAATGTTTGTCTGGGGTCAGTATGATCACATAGAGGAATGTTTGTCTGGGGTCAGTATGATCCCATAAAGGAATGTTTGTCTGGGGTCAGTATGATCACATAGAGGAATGTTTGTCTGGGGTCAGTATGATCTCATAGAGGAATGTTTGTCTGGGGTCAGTATGATCACATAGAGGAATGTTTGTCTGGGGTCAGTATGATCCCATAAAGGAATGTTTGTCTGGGGTCAGTATGATCCCATAGAGGAATGTTTGTCTGGGGTCAGTATGATCACATAGAGGAATGTTTGTCTGGGGTCAGTATGATCCCATAAAGTAATGTTTGTCTGGCCAGGGCCAGTATGATCCCATAAAGGAATGTTTGTCTGGGGTCAGTATGATCCCATAAAGGAATGTTTGTCTGGGGTCAGTATGATCACATAGAGGAATGTTTGTCTGGGGTCAGTATGATCCCATAAAGGAATGTTTGTCTGGCCAGGGTCAGTATGATCTCATAGAGGAATGTTTATCTGGGGTCAGTATGATCCCATAAAGGAATGTTTGTCTGGGGTCAGTATGATCCCATAGAGGAATGTTTGTCTGGGGTCAATATGATCCCATAAAGGAATGTTTGTCTGGGGTCAGTATGATCCCATAGAGGAATGTTTGTCTGGGGTCAGTATGATCACATAGAGGAATGTTTGTCTGGGGTCAGTATGATCCCATAAAGGAATGTTTGTCTGGGGTCAGTATGATCCCATAGAGGAATGTTTGTCTGGGGTCAGTATGATCACATAGAGGAATGTTTGTCTGGGGTCAGTATGATCCCATAGAGCTAGTTAAAGCACGGTGAAGAAAGGAAGATTTGGAAGAATAAGGAGAGGGGGAGGGTAGGGTTATGTGAAAAGGAGAAATCAGGGTGGTTATCATGAGGGGTGTATGGGATAGGGGTTAAATACCTGAGGCTCTGCTGAGTTTGTAGAGGAACGTTTGTCTGAGGTCAGCATGATCCCGTAGAGCTAGTTGAAGTAGGGAGTTGGACTTCTTCCATTTCTGCATTAGCCACATGCCTGTTGGTAGGGACATAACAATTATTATATCCACTTTATTTTTAAGCATCAATAATAATACATGAGGAGCAAAAATTAACTGTGACAGGATCATAAAGTGATATTTGCATAAAGAGATCTAGTAACTTTGTTAAAATGTGCACAAACTGGGGAAGGGTTAATAAAGTGTGCATATTTGTGATCTGACATGTCCACTGAATGATGTGTGAAAATTCCACAGTAAATTAATGTGATTTGACCAAGTAATGAACAAAAATGCAAAGTGGTATTTGCTAACTCACTGCAATAACTTTGCTCAGTCATAATTCTTCGAATAAAGAATTTAGAATCCTACCTGTGTTGACGATAGTGCTGCTGTTATATAGCTGGCCTAAATGTGGTCCAGAGAGTGAGAGAAATGTGTGCAGCTTGTTGAGGAAGGGTGCCAGCTCTGGTCTAGTGAGCGCTGAACGGATGATGATGTTACCCAGGGAATGGCCGATGAAGCTGGGAACAAAAGTGACAGAATTTCTAAATACCTAGGTTGATTTCTTATCCTTTGGGTTTGTGTCAGGTTAAAGTCATACCTGTAAAGTGTCCAAATCCACGAAAATTACTTGGAGCTTCCTCGTTTCTCTTCTACCGTGTTGTTTAGCTTATGGTAAGAGAAGAATAAAATAGGGTTTGATTTTTTCAAATGTCCCTTTAGTATGAAGATAATTATCATTGAAAATCATTATTTCTAAAGCGTTAATCAACGCAATTGAAAAAAAGTACAATTGTCTCAGCTGAGAACGTCCGCATGCAGCACCCGTGAGAACATTCCGGAGATTGAACTTTGAGCCGAGCGAGTTCAAATTCCATGAATTATGTACTACGTGTGTAAAAATACACGGGTGCGAATATCTCAAACGGATCATTCATTACTGTGACAAAAGTATGGCAGACCATCAGTATTCGGTGATAAAATATGAACTCAATATTCGTTTTTTTCACTAGGTAAACAGTGTTCGTTTTCTTTCAAACTTTCACAAATCTTTCAATTGTATTTTAGAATGATATTGATATAGGATTGAAGTCTCAAATGTCATTTTGTGCAATATCTGACACTTTACAGGGATCACTTTAATATAGCTTCTAAGAGTGTCTGAGACAAACAACCATCAGAGGAGCTTTCTAGCTCAGTTGGTAGAGCACCAATCTAGCAATCAAGCCCGGGGGAAGCCTGATTTTATTTGTTTATTTCCATGTATATTATAATTTCTAAAAATTAACTGTGCTCACCAGGTATTATACTGGTACAAAATTCTAGATCCATCCATCATATGGATCTTGAAATATCACCTTGAAATATCACACAAACAAGAACAGAAGAGACAGATAGACTCAGGCACCAAGGAACTAAATCACTTCCACCACATTGTGTAGTATAGGTATATATACACAAATACAGTATGACGTCGCTAATGTACAAATATAACAAAGCATGGTAATGGTCTCTAACTAAATGCAGTCCTGAGAGTGAGAGAAATGTATGCAACTTAATGAGGTAAGGTGCCATCCCAGTCATAAATATTTCCATAATAAGGGAGACATTTGAAAAATAAAATGCATTGTATTCTTCTTCCATCTGCCAAACAACGAGGTACAAGAGAAATTTTGGTTGAATACGACAAAGTAAAAGTGAATTATTACCTGACTCGCTTTGGTCTAACGCGAAAGACTTCTGTGTAGTAGACGATCTCCCTCACCAGTCTATCCGTCATGGTCTCAAAGTTGGCAAATGTGTCGCCCTGCAGAAAGAATGGATATAAAACAAAAATAAATTTGACATTACAAAATTAGTTGAATTCAGTTGAAGTCATCATGTTAAGGGGGATTCCGTATCCTACCAGGTAAACCTAGTTACAGTACGTCTATAGCAATCTCATGTCTACCTAGTTACAGTACATCTATAGCAGTCTCATGTCTACCTAGTTACAGTACATCTATAGCAGTCTCATGTCTACCACATTTTCTCCAACTCAATAGTAACGAGCCATGAAAAGAATAAAGGCTTTCTTCTATCATACCTGGTTGCTCTCCGACATAAGAAAGTCTAGTTTCTCTCCCGGTAGACCCAACTCCAGATTGGTCTTCAGCAACCTGAGATCCGCCCTGTTGCCGTCCAACCCATGCACACAGAGTCGCTCTAACCTTTTGGGTTACAACGCACTAAATCGACCATAGTAAATAAAGACCTTCTTCTATCATACCTGGTTGCTCTCTGACATAAGAAAGTCCAGTTTCTCTCCCGGAAGACCCAACTCCAAATAGGTCTTCAGCAGTCTGAGATCCGCCCTGTTCCCGTCCAACCCATGCACACAGATGATGAGGTGGACGTCCCTCCCTGGCTCCTCATCCTCTGTCTGGTTGTTCGGTGATGAGGGCAGGCTGAAATACGGCACCTGAGATGCTTTAGGGTCCATATCGCTGTAAAGCCTTCCTGGGTATTGAAGCTTCTGCTTGAAACTGCCCCTAGCCCGTGTGTAACTATTTTAAGACAAAAACATGAATTGTGATTAGACAATTAAACATCACAGCAATGAAATAGCCTTTATTAGCATTGACTTGCAGGGGAAGGCTGATGTACGAGATCTGATAAGCATTTGGGTCTAGATCGCTGTAAAGAGAAGAAAAGGCAATTATTTCATTTTTAGTTAACAATGATGTGTACCTGATATTAAAGATTGTCTTTAAAGGGATAGTTGAGTTTTGGTACAGAGGGCGCTTCAAGATTTTAATGACAATAAATTTTATTCAATTAAAATCCGTTCTGAAAAAGCTGAAATATCAATAAATATATCCGATCAGAATAAATGTTGTATCCCACCTTGATTCCATGATTAAAAAAACTAGATGGATCTTCGACTGCGCGCAGTCGAAAATTATGCCTCCGCTATCACGCGATTTTAATATCAAGCCCAAATTAACATGCACTGAATCAATGTTTTTCATATATTTTAAGTCTTGTGACCTTGACCATATAATAACCCCAAATGTTGATGGCTACATTGGCTCCCTAAGAAACATTCAGGTACCAAGTTTGATTGAAATCTGACATTTAGTTCTTGAGATTTTGCCATTACAAGCTTGTTTGCATGTATGAGTCCTGTGACCTTGACCTCAGCCTTATTACCCCAACATTGTATGGCTACATTGACTCTTTATTATACATTCAGGTACCAAGTCTGATTGAAATCTGACATTCAGTTCTTGAAACTTTGCTATTACAACCCATTTTCGCATTTATATTGAGTCCTGTGACCTTGAACTTTGACCTCATGACCCCCAAATCTAATCAGATCATTGCCACCCGATATGTACACTCAAACCAAGTTTGAGTGGACAACCCGAAAACATAATGCCTCCGGCCACTTCGTTGGCGGACGGAGGCATACAAATATATATATTTTTATTTTTTATTTACAAAAGAGTTTTTTAATTAGTTTTTGATGATCGCGCTATTTAATCATTATTTGAACAAAACATCACATGCACAATAAAAAATGGTTGACACTTATGCGATTTTAGAGAGCGCCATCTTGTGTTCTAACAGCTATTTTTTAATGATAGCAGGCTTTTAACTTAGTCATTTTAAATTTTGTATACCTTTCGAGCACGGTGGAGTTATTACTATTAGATTGGAATGTTATGTTGCAAGTTTTGGTTACTAAAATTAAGTTTGTCCAAAACTTTAATTTAGCAAGATTTGCATGCATGGCTTGAAAATTAATTCAATATCAAAAAGTTTGTCTTGATGAATGAATGAACGGGGAAAGCAATAAATGGATGTATAGTTTGTAAATGATTAATCATATTGCCAAACAAAATAATTTCAAGAACACTTTTTCTTTAATGCTGATGTTTTGCAGGGTCCAATCCATACATAGGTACAGTATACCATGCTCAAAATTAACACAGGCTGGCTGGTACAGGTCACAAGGCAAAAAATGTTCATTCCGAGCATTGCATAAGGTACTATCATAAAAGATTTATATTAATTATCGTTGCTATTACCTGTGGCCATCAGTAGGCCTGTGTTCATCGACCTCAGTCATGACCTCCAGTGAGCCGTGGCTGGACGCTTCGTTGCTCTGCCCCACGGCATTGACGATGGACGATGATGAAGTACTGGTGGACGACTCCAGGGGCAGCGTTGGCTTGACCAGGCAAGGCTCTGCAAATGAGCCGTTGGGGGAATTCCCAGAGGAATGGATGAAGCTAAAGCAGCCAGCACAATTGCTCATGTCGCTCCCCGAATGCGTGTGGTGATGCTTATGCTTGTGTTCCTTGTGCTTCTTTGACTTGGTGGGGTCAATGACGGCATCGTGATCGATGCTGGTGGGGTTGGTGATATCAGTGTCAATATTGCTAGCAGTGATGGCGGTGGGGTTGGTGTTAGTGGTGTAGACTTTGTCGGGGTCAAAGTTTGTGTTGTTGGGTGTGGAGATGGTGTTAGTGTTGTCAGCCAATGTTGTACCACCATCTTTCACAGTCTCTCCAGCGATGATACCATCTAACAATGCATCTACTCGTCTTACAGCAGAGGTACTCGCACTAGCGTTCTCATTACCAATAGCTAAATCCTCAGAATCTACTACACTAGCAGTGCAATGCACGTTTCCAATTTCATTTTGAGAAGCAACGGCTCCAAGTGCACATTCACTTCTACTTTCACTTCCAATAGCTCCATATGCACTTTCACTAGCATTTACAGCTCCTTGTGCATTTTCACTACTGCTTTGGCAAGCATCAGTTGAAAGTGAATTTGTGCTTTCACTTTGAAAACTACTGCCATTTGCATGCACTCCATCTTTGCTACTATTGCATTCATTCTCTGTTCTATGCTCACTTCCTGAGTTGAAGCCTTTTGCTTCGCGGGTTGGTGATTGCACATTCCCATTTTGAGACGAGTTCATTTTCTGATTTGCAGCAACAGCCTCTTCCTCATCCTCCTCGTCATCCAGCGTGATGCCATTGATTGGAGGGTCGTTATAGTTCTCAAGATTTGCTGCACTAGATACCCTGTTTTCTTCCCTTTCATGTTCTATTCTATCAAGCTCACTTCCCAATCTATTTTCACTATCTATCCTATTGTTTGATTCAAGTCCGAGCTTACTTTCTGTTTCCTTTACCATGCTCTTGTGACTTTCACTTGCCGTCGCACCGTCTATTGCAGCACTACATGATTGCACATCTTGACATTCCTCTGCATCCTTTGTCCTATCTGGCTCTGAATCACTACGCCGCAGATTGGCCTCTGATTTGATCATCTCCTTCTGGAGGTACTTTGAAAGACTGTTCAGTATCTGATCCTCGTTTGCGTTTCCGTTCTGCAGGAAGCTCAGCCTGGCGCTTCTCCTCTGGCCTCCCCCTTCAGTCAGCCCTGCATACTCCAGGAGACTGATGTTAATATCATCTGCTTCCAGGAGGGCTAGGTTCTCCTGCGCTGTGTCCATCATACCCTGAGGGTCCAGACCTGCATCCATTAGGGCGTTGCCTCCGAATGAATGATCAGCCGTGGTGCTACTGGTGCTTGTGGCATCGCTTTGGTCGTCAGTTCTCCCATTCAGGATGTCCTCGGCCGAGTACGTGTTCCTCATTGCTCTTACATCGTCTGCACTGTCATAGTTTGCTCCCTCGCACAGGACATTGATCCCAGATGATGATCCGGTATTCGGTGACAGGATTGGCATTGATATGGAGATTGGCACTGCGCCAGAAAACATGGGTGAAGGGTGTTTTCTGCCCTCTTCCAGAGAGGATCGCTTCTGCATACAGAGGCTGTCTTCATTGTTGATCTCGTAGCACTTGACGTCACGAGGAATGGCTCCGCCGCGATTTGATCCCGAAGTCTTTCGCAAGAAATCTGGTTTGATGTGCTTGATGTGTTTTGCAACGCCCCTCTTTCCTTTACTCTTCCCATGTCGGTCTTTCTCGCTTTGTTTGCCATCTTCGATCAAGTCTTTGTTAGTTCTTCTCTCCGTGAAGGGAGAGCGGCTCTTCACACTCCGAAAGGGAGATGAGTTTTTGGTCAGGTTCTTCAGACTGAGAGTAACTTCATCCAGGTTAAGTTTCCTTGCTGCAAAAGACAGGTGATTACAATAATGTGATGTGTTGTTGATAATTTGTTAATACAAAACAAAGTCAGAAATTACAATTCATACACATTTATTAAAAGCAGTTTCTTCTTGCATGGAAACATGCTGCATTAAATGGAATCATTGTATTCACATTTCACATATTGGAGTTTGAAAGATTTATAATTTTATTTTACCTTTGGAACTCCAATACCTGGACAGTATATACTATCAAAAGCAGCGATATCTTGAATCATGTTATCTTCCAACAACAACAAAATCTCATGACAATTCTAGTTTACTTTTTATGCTACCTCTGTAAAATGTTGTAAACAGCAAAGATCAAAGAAAATGGTATACCGCCAGGTTTTCCCTTACTTTATACATGCATTCTACATGTACACGAGGGACTACAACATTGGCTGTCCCCATTTTCATATTTTTTTAATACAACAACCTGAACAAAAAAGACCCCCCCCCCCCCAAAAAAAAAAAAAAAGGGGGGGGAGAATGATTTGTGTAACTTTATTAATTTTACTTGGACTCACTGTGATCTCACTAAGGTTGCAATCATCAATAATTTCATGTACTGAGCTAGTATCACCGTCCAGTTCCATGCACTCTATAGCCAGCAAGGAATAGGGAAGATCAATAGAACAGCCACGGGGAAATTACACAAATACCAAAGAATCATATGACTTTCTTGATTTTACCTGGACTCTCTGTAACTTCACTAATGAAGCAATCTTCAATGATAACTAGTACTGAGCTAGCATCGCCGTCCAGTTCCCTACACTCAACTAAATAGCCCCAGGGAAGTTTAAACACACACCAAAGAATGATTCATGAGACGTTATATTTCTTCACTTTACCTGGACTCTCTGTGACCTCACTAAGATAGCGATCTTCAATGATAACGGGTACTGAGCTAGCATCACCGTCCAGTTCCGTGCATTCTATGGCCAGCGGGGGGAGGGTGGATCCATAGGCTGAGCCCCTCAGTGTTTGGACCAGGTTGGAGTAGCCACTGCTACTTAGTTCTGAGAATGCTAGGCAGTCTATCTTTGGGTGGTCCAGGGTAAAGAAAGACTCAGCGAAACGTTGCACCTACAAGTAAAAAATAAGAAGAGCATTTTAGTAAATTTCCAACAGTTTATTTATTTATTTAATTTGAAACACGCCCAAAACCACACAATTAATGTAGTTGAGATTTTCAAAGTTGTGAAAAAGTCATCAACTCGACGAATTCAAAACTGTCAAAACTGAGAAAATAGTGACCTACTAGCTAGTACTTTACCCATTGACATAACACACAGAAATACACATAAACAAACAAACATACATAGATGATGGCACAAACAGACACACACCAACGCTGTCTAGTCTTACCCTAGCCTGGTGTTACTTGTTTCTGAGGTGAGTCCTGATTATTTTTTGTCCAAGAGAACCTCTATTCTAACAATTGTGTTTATATTGTGTTTATACTAGGAAAAATAACAGACAAGACGGCACACACACACCGTCTAGTCTTACCCTAGCCTGGTGGTACTTGTCTCTGAGATGAGTCCTGATTCTCTCCTGTCCTATGAGAACCTCCAAGAATTGGGTCCAGACCAGACAGATTTCTCCTGAGAGTTGGGCCAGCGATGTGTTCACTGCTTCAACCATCTCTTCCTCACTGCTCAGGTTCTGACAATACATTGTGACAAAGTCAATTCAAACATAAAACAAACTGAACAGAAATATATGACTTTAACAAAATCTGAGCAAAGATAAATACTTTGTTGTAAAGATGTGACAAAGATTAAATATAGAGCCTGGGCATGGTGGCTTAATGGTTTAGAACATTTCAGAGATTGCCCTTAGCGGGGCATAATAACCACCAGAAATTTAATTTGTCAACTAGAAACTCTTGTACTGGTAAGCAACAAACATGTGAAGAACAGAATGAATACAGATATACCTTTAAGATATTTAAACAAGTGTATGACTACGCATCAACCTGAAGTTGTTCAAATGCGCACTTACCCTGACTATTTCACACATGACCTCTAGACGTTCATTGTCACGGTAGGGCTCTGGGGAAAAAAAAAAATGATTAAGTTCACATAAATATTCTTATTGTTGAATATTTAAATGTATGACTATTAAATATCTACGAGACGAATATCTCAGTCAAGATCCCATATTTTGCACTTCCTTAATATAGGAACCAATCACATAAACTAGTGCTGTGAGTTCAAATAAAATCGGCTTCGGGAAAACATCAGGAGTTAAAATTTGTGAAATCTTTGACCAGGTGCCATTGAATTAATTAAATCCAGGTGAATTGATACTACATGTATCTGTGGAGCAGTATTTGGAAGTTTTGTTTATAAAAATTGTCCCAAAATGAACTTCTGTTGGAGTGCAAGTTCACAAAATGTTGCTGATTTCACTTTGAAAAATTTGGCATCGGAAAAAATTGGGAAAAGGGCTAAATATGAGTGGCTGATATCAGACGCATCAAGGTCCCGATATTGCAGCACTATTATGAACTAGAATTGTCATTGTCTCTCTTTTACCTAGGTTTGTTCTTGCTCACTACTTGTCATGAAAGTTATCATCACTGTCAATATAAAAATGTAATAATCTAAAAGATAAATATTTGAAAAACAGAATTAAATAAAAAGTTTAAAGACTAAAGTTTGCATAGAGATATAAAGACTTTAAAGGGGTAGTACAGTTTTGGTAAGGCTGAACTTTAGTAACCAAAACCTGCACAGTAACATTACAAACTAATAGTTATAAATCCACCATGCTCAAATGGTATACAAAATTACAAACGACTAAGTAAAAAGCCTGTTATCTTTCAAAAAGAGTCTTTCAAAACGCAAGAGGGCGCTTTCTAAAAAAGCATTAGTTTCAACCATTTTTCATACAAAATTATGCATGTGATGTTTTGTTCAAATAATGATTAAATAGAGAGATCATCAACAACTATTTAAAAACCGCTTTTGAAAATTTGTGAAAAAGTGTAAGCATTTAAAAAAAAAAAAATTTAATTATCGAATAAATTTGGGGCCCAAATTTATTACGATCGGATACATTTATTGATATTTCAGCCGTTACTGAACCAATTTTGACCAAATAAAGTTTATTCTGCCATTAAAATTGCATGTTCTTTCAAATTCGACCCTCAGTTTTTCGTTACTTCACAAAAAATTGTGTTGTGCAAAACTGAACTACCCCTTTAATCATAGCATTATTGTACAAACTAACTAACTCACAAAACAAACACAAAACGCACATAAAATGAAGAAACTGACCTATTTTGAACTGGAGGTTTGGAGGTAGTAGTGCTATATGATCGTTGAAGCTCATACACAGACCAGACCTCAATCTCAGTAGTATGGTGCACAGACTGTGGTAGATGACACATGCGTGTGACAGCATACCTGAAGCTACTGAATATTTGTCAACCTGAAACATATCAAAACAAGGAAATACATCATAACATTATCTCAGGCAAAAGTTCAAAACTGAGTTAGCATTATTAAATCTCTCATCATTATTATTATTATAATTAAAATCATTTAAATTATAATTATAATAATTATAATTATTATCATCATCATTATTAGGTTATACACATGTATAACCTATTGATTTCGTCAAGATTTTTATTTATTTTTCTTCTTCTTCTTCTTCTTCCTAATTTTGTGCGTCGAATATCTCAAGATCAGATGAATCAATTGTCATGAATCTTCACATGATGATAGATCATGATCTAACTTAGAACTGCGAAGCTTTTCAGTGACGTCACATCACTATGACGTCATCAGGACGCCATTTTGTAAAATATCATTAATCATCATATCTCAGTCATGCATCATCAATTTCAATTCAAATTTCACATAAATATTAATCGGGTCAATCATCATCTTTTAAGCTCATGCGCATGCGCTTACACTCGGAGACGCGCGCGTACGCGTCCGTCAAATGAAATTTTTTTTTTTAAATGCTCAAAACCCTAACCCAAGTAATTTACTATATGTTTCAGACAATTTTAAGCGTTTCAAAAATTTCCGCGCGTGCGCGTATTTGCACGCGTATTTGCGCGCGTAACGCGAATGAATAGAAAAATTGTTGTTTTTTCACATGTTTTGCATTCCTTATACATCCCTCAACACACCCGATAAATTTGAGTCATTGTTGACTCATAATAACGGAGTACGCGCGCGTCAAAGTCAAAATTACGCGCGCATGCAAAATGGCAAAATATGGTAAAAACATCTTTTTTGTATTCGGCAATAACTGTCCACAAACACCCAATTTTCTTTTAATATTCGGATATATTTTGAGTTGTAGATACGAATTCATACCTCATTTATGCCGAGTAAACGTTATAAAGTCATCGTATTGACGGTTAAAGTTGAAAATGCGAATTTTACTCAATTTCAATCAATGTTGAAATCGATCACAGTGTACTTTTGACCATATCTCACTTATTCTCCATCAATGTACTCCCAAATTTTGATATATCGTAGCTGATGTCCTGCTCTATTCGCAATCTATTCATACCATTTAGTTTTGTTCACTGGATCCTGATGAATTGTTTGATTGGAAATGAGAGTCCAAATCTGTTAAAACTCGAGGGTTAGCTAAAACGTATGCTTTCGACCTATAGCTGCTGAAAGAATTATGCTACCAATGTGAATCTTCGCATGTAGATAGGGACTTGCAAGCCCAACATTTAATAAGTTAACACCATATCGCGAAAATGCATATTTCATCGTCATATTTACCGTCAAAGGTCAAATAAATCAAGCATGAATAACCACGTACGCCGTGGACATGTAATTCAGCACACATGTAGGTTATAATGAAAGGAACAATTTTCATAGGATAAGATCGGATTATGAAAATGGCGTTAAGGATATGTAAATTAGGTTCAAAGGTCAAATAATTCACTGTTACAATGACAAATGCAGTGTGCAATCACTGATGTATTTTTCCCGATTTCCCATTTTCGTTAAGAGATCTAATGTTGGTCTCGCGGTATAATTTGTGACAAGATCAAAGGGTCGTGGGTTCGAATCCAAGGCAATATTTTTTTACTTTCTTTTTTTCTTCTTTTTTTCAGGGGGGGGGGGGGGAATCTATTATTATTGATATGATGATTGAGTAGTTATTTTTGGAATCATCCTTTTTTCATAATAAATCGATATGTTTAACCTTAATTCGTCAAAAGTGACGAATTCAACATCTAGTTAAGGTTATAAATATACATATGTATAACCTTATTGATTTCGTCAAGATTTTTCTTTATTCTTCTTCCTAATTTTGTGCGTCGCATATCTCAAGTTCAGATGAATCAATTGTCATGAATCTTCACATGATGATAGATCATGATCTAACTTAGAACTGCGAACCTTTTCAGTGACGTCACATCACTATGACGTCATCAGGACGCCATTTTGTAAAATATCATTAATCATCATATCTCAGTCATGCATCAATTTCAATTCAAATTTCACATAAATATTAATCGGGTCAATCGTCATCTTTTAAGCTCATGCGCATGCGCTTACACTCGGAGACGCGCGCGTACGCGTCCGTCAAATGAAAATTTTTTTTTTAAATGCTCAAAACCCTAACCCAAGTAATTTACTATATGTTTCAGACAATTGTAAGCGTTTCAAAAATGTCCGCGTGTGCGCGTATTTGCGCGCGTAACGCGAAAGAATAGAATTTTTTTTGTTTTTTCACATGTTTTGCATTCCTTATAGATCCCTCAACACACCCTATAAATTTGAGTCATTGTTGACTCATAATAACTGAGTACGCGCGCGTCAAAGTCAAAATTACGCGCACGCAAATTGGCAAAATATGGTAAAAACATACTTTTTTTATTTGGCCATTACTTTTTAAAAAGTCCACAACACCCAATTTTCTTTTAATATTCGGATAGATTATGAGTTGTAGATACAAATTCATACCTCATTTATGCCGAGTAAATGTTGTAAAGTCATCATATTGACGGTTAAAGTTGAAAATGCGCATTTTAACTGATTTTAATCGATGTTGAAATCAATCACAGCAGACTTTCGACCATATCTCGCTGATTTTCCATTGATTTTCTCCTAGATTTCGATATGTTGTAGCTGAGGTTATGCTTTAAAAGTGCTGCGGTTTAAAATACCCAACAATATGAATTCAGGAATTATAATGTGTCTCTATACAATTGTGATTAGTCTGCCACGCGTGTTTGCGCGCGTAACGCAAATAAATACGAAAAATGCCATTATTCACATGTTTAGCAATTTTGATACATCCCTCAACTCGCCCTATCAATTTGAGTCATTGTTGACTCATAATAAATGAGTACGCGCGCGTCAAAGTCAAAATTACGCGCGCACGCAAATTGGCAAAATATGGTAAAAACATCCTTTTTTTATACGGCCATAACTTTTTAAAAAGTCCACAAACACCCATTTTTCTTTTAATATTCGGATAGATTATGAGTTGTAGATACAAATTCATACCTCATTTATGCCAAGTAAATGATATGACATCATCATATTACGCGTTGAAAAGTCAATATCATAATATCGTAATTTCAATATGTATAACCTTAATTCGTCAAAAGTGACGAATTCAAAATCTAGTTAATATTATTTTCATCATCAATATTATCATAATTATTATGTAGATACAATTGTTCTAATAACAAACTTACATTTGCAGAAAGTGGTGGTTTCGTTGGGTTTCCAAACAGCACACACTCCAAGGTGGGTATGGGGGTCTGGCGCGCCGGCGAGTTGTTCCCAGAGATCTTGGTCAGCCAGCCTGACTTTGGAGGCCTTGGGACACTGTTGTAGGGTGAGAAATGGAACAACACAGATTATTGCCTGTGGGACAACAGTGGTTAGTCTGAGTTTCCATACAGCTAAGTATGCGGGTCTGACAGGATAGCCCATTCTCTTCTCATATTTTGTATTGTTCTATTGATTAATGCTCTATTGGTAAAAAATGTATGTTTTACTGCATTTACTGTGGAAGTGTTACTAATTGATGCCCTGGTATGTTATTTCCTTCATCAATTTAGGAATTCAATCCAGGTTGGTGCTCTCTATCCAGGATTATAAATGGGTACTTGGTTGGGTGCTAAGTTCGCCTGTAGCGCACTATATAGTACAGCACCTAATGAACAGTACCTGATGACCAAGGTTAATATGCGCCTCTAAATAGGGCACCTACATGTAGATACATGTTGCTCTATAAATGCTTTACATTATTATTACTGTACTGTTTATGCTGGCATACAAACATTTTTTTTCATGATTTTTGTATACATTAATTTTACTTAACTCTTATAGTGCCAGGGATTGTAATGCTCTATGGCATTTGTGCGTAAATTTAACTCACAAAAATGCGAGCTTGGCACTCTAGAAGTTAATTCAGTTGCATAGGTGCAAATTTTAATTATGAAACACTTCTAATATTAATAATTGTTTCATCCTATCAGCTCATATTATTTTGGCACAGATTACCAAATTGATATAATTTGTAAGCCTTTCTCTATCCTTATTTTGCTATCAAACAAGAAGGGACACATTAAAGGAAGTTTGTGCCAGATCTGATACTGAAATCATGTTTTGACTTAATACCCTCGCAAATTGAAATTGAAAGCTGGGTTTTGTGTAATGGAACAAGACCTTCAACATCAATCTGGTCTCATTTTGTGTGCGACTTTGCAAATTAAAACAGACTGCAACCATCTGTAACAATATTGCATAATTATAAAAATTAGAGTAACTGAAAAGGGATAACAAAAAACAGGATAAGGTGGAACCTAATTATACAGAGATCTGTGACCCTCTTATTACAAGATACCTTTACAAATATCAATTCCCCCCCCCCCCCCCCCTCCGATATACAAGATACCTGATATAACATGGTCATTTTCACAGTCCCAAGTTCCTCATTATAACAAAGTTCTACTGTAGAATAAAACTCTGCAATCAACATAGCAAATGTTCAACAAATTCATTGCAAACAAAATAAGACATTCATCAGTTGTGTTCATCAGATAGCCTGTTTTTCATTCAATGTTTCTTATCTCTTTAACAAACAGGTACATGAGGGCGAAGAAAAAAAATAGTTTAGAAGAGGAAGATTGGGAGAAGCAGTGCCAACACTGATTTCCAAATGATTTCCTGCACAGCTTAACTACATATACACAGGAAGCAACTTGAACTATGGGAATAAAGTGCAGCACTCATATCGCTTGTGAATTACATATCTGTATGAAAACATTATGTACGTGTACATGTACATGCTGTAGCAGGGTTGTGTGCAACAAACAAACTTCTGTACACTGTATAGGGTGTTAATAGAGATAGATACAAATGACCAAAAGTAACTGCTCAAAACTTTTGCTTTAACCTCAGTCGTAGGATAACTGTTGTTTTTTTACAAATGAATTTCATGTAATAGTCACAAATGAAAGTGTATCTAAATTGGGGAATGATTTGAAACTTTGTCAAGTCTGAAATATAATCCCTGAAAGTTATTCTACTCCTCACATTGGCCACAATCATCATCAGCAGGTTAAATGTAACCCTTCCTGAATACTCTATTCCAAAGATGTAACACAGTATTGGTATGAATGCTAAATCGACTTCATCCATTTTGGGGTAAAATTAGCCCATGGACTATCAAAGAAATTACATATATACATGTATAATGAAATGATTGAGTTAACCCAGGGGTAAAATTAACTTGCTGATTTTTATCTGACAAGCAGCTGAAACGTGAATATTTAAAGAATACCAGGGGCCCCACTTCATAAGACTTTTACAATTGTTGTTAGTGTCCAATTATTGTAATACTAGAAGGGATCAACATCCAATTAGCACGGAGCATTGTAGCTGTTGTCATGGTAGTTACAATTGGAAAAGTTATATGAAACAGGGCCTAGTACATACATCAATCTAGAACGTTAAAGAGTCCTCTTTGGTTCTTGCATGATCACCTTAACTACCTCACCTGAATGTAGCTTGATGTAGACTGGTGATGGAAATGGATGACAGGGTAAGAAGTCAAAGGGGAAGGGTATGTGAGTGGAGACCGATTGATATTAAATCAGTAGTCAAAGAGGGCCGGTATGTGGGAGTAAAGGCCGGTTATGACAATAGTTCATCAGTCTTTTGAAGTTGAAACAACTCTTTCAAAACCTAATCCAGACAATCATCTTACCTGAATGTAGCCTGATGTAGACTGGTGATGGTGCCATGTATCGTCATGGAGACAGCTGCGAGGTGGAAGTAGTCAAAGAGGATCGGTATGTGTGAGTGGAGACCGGTGGAGAGGCCCAGGTGAAGCTGAA
The DNA here is from genome assembly GCA_037951105.1 of Echinarachnius parma. Classification (NCBI taxonomy): domain Eukaryota; kingdom Metazoa; phylum Echinodermata; class Echinoidea; order Clypeasteroida; family Echinarachniidae; genus Echinarachnius; species Echinarachnius parma. The sequence goes on from JBAMJV010005794.1 coordinate 79,600, forward strand.
GGGTGCGGCTACTCACCTGCTCCAAGGAGGCTGGGGCCAGGGGGCTGAACAAAAACATTAGGACATCAGCGTAAATTTCCTTCTTTTTCACATTACCGGTAATCTGTCCCCTACGACAATATGACATCTCCATAGACTTTGTACATAGCCAACCAGGTTTCCATAGGCAAGGGAGTCACCTTTTTCCTACGGGGAACTGTTTTTTGCCATTTTGGGGGGTAAACTGCCCTGAACCCTCACGTATTTCTTTCACTGTCCTTTGAGTGATGTAGGATTTTATGATCTGTTAATGTCACCTGAGTGATGTGTGAAAATGGCATGGTAAATTAATGTCATATGACAGAGAAATGACAGAAAATACCAAGTGGTATTTGCTAACACATTGCACTAACTTTTGAATGTCTCTACTAGAATATTTCAAATCCGAACACTTATAAATTTATTTAAAGGGGACCACCGGGCAAATAACACATTACTACATGTTTTGGTACTGTTTTGTGATATCAAATAGATACCTAACATTTTGCAAAGGGTTGAGTAATTCATAAACAAAGCAATTAATTTCCACCACTTACGGAACCACTACTATTTCCTGGTTCCTGGTTTGCGAGTGCGCCAATTCTACTCACGCGTACGTTTGTAGGCAATATAATTCCGAGCGATTCGCTTGCTGCACCCGCGGTAGTCTACACAATTCAGACCGCATAAACGCATGCTTTAGAATGGTGATGCGGTTTCCAATTTTTTTTTTCTTTCTGCAAACATATTTTTGTGAACTTGTTGATGGAATGGAATACTAAAGATGTTACCTTTCTATTATACAAATATTAGTTTTGGGTGGTGGTACCCTTTAAAGAAAGAGAAATTTGAAAACCTGAAACCTGCTCCACGTTTAAATTAGTAATATGAATACAATGAGGTATCTGAGAACTGCTAGAGTTCTAAGTGGATTTTGACAATGTTAAAGGGAAAGTTGAGTTTTGGTAGAGAGGGCGCTAGACTACTTAATTGGTTTGTGAGGTAATGAAAAACTGAGTGTAAAATTTGAAAGAGCATAATATTTAAACAATAAAATCATCTTTGTTTGATCAAAATCGGTTCAGAAACGGCTGAAATATCCATAAATATAACAATTTGTAATAAACCCGGGGCCCGGGTTTATTAGAGAATTTTGAACCAGCCGTTAAAAATTCAAAAAAATGCTTCCTCTTTTCAAAAAAGTTACAAAATAGGTATTTAAATAGTTGTTGGTTATTTCTCTATCTAATCACTATTTCAACAAAGCATCACATGCACAATATTTTATTCAAAATGGTTGAAACCGATGAGTGTTTAGAGAGCGCCCTCTTACGTTTTAATGGCTCTTTTTGAATGATAACATGATCTTTACTACGTCATTTGTAATTTTGTGTTCCTTTCTAGTTATAACTATTAGTTTGTAATGTAATGATGCAGGTTTTGGTTACTAAAATTCAGTTTCACTAAAACTGTACTCTCCTTACCAGAACTCAACTATCCCTTTAAGTATACATAATATTTTGAAGATCCCTTATACTTTGAAGGAAAAAATCTCAAAGTGCTAAATTAGGACAGCCTTTAACAATTATTTAGATACTTATGGCTGGGCCCCATATATCTTTTCATCCTTAAGTTTTACTGATTGTGTATTTCATGTGTATACATGTTGCATGTACATGTACAGTTTAGCTAAATATTTGTGTGTACTCACGGTCGTTCACTGGTTCCATAGTGAAGCTCCAAGCCCAGCTGTATGTTGGCATTATTGATGCATTCTTCAATCTGTGCAAATAAAATACATGCAAAAAACATACAATTGAATATAAAACATACATGTAATAGGATTATAGTCTAAATGAATCTTTATTCCAGGATAAATTTTGTGTTATTCAATATTACACTACTCAAACTAAATATCATACGGTGTTTGTTTAATGTAAATTGTAAACATTTCTGGTTTGAGCAAAGTAGTGTCTGAAAGTCTACTTTAGAGTGTTTTATTCAATAGGATTGGGAGTTCAGTATTACTGAAGAAAAATATGATATGCCACAGGAGCCCCCCCCCCAAAAAAAACAAAAAACAAACAAACAACAACAACAACAAACACACACACACACACACACACATATACAAAAAATTATAAAATAGCACTGGTCAGTAATTTTATATATACAGTTCTATGTAAAAACAGATTTCAGAGCTAGCTATTTTTATAAATCAAAAAAGCTTACAAACTAGTTACCCTAAAATCATTTCCCTACAAACTTGACAATACTAGGTATAGTACCATAAATCTGTATTTATTTACAGTGGGTTTTTTTTACACACCAACATATTTATGAAATTATCACCAATGTAAAGGTCAGTATTTTCAATCATGCACTATAGCTGCAGTCTGTCAATAGACATAATTCACCTGATTATAATACAAAGCCTTCAATTTGATCCCAACACTCACAGTTATTAGCCTGGTCGGGCTGATTGGCGGTATACAAATGATTGGGGGGGGGGGGGGGGGGGGGACACACACCTTATAAGCAGTCAAACCTGTCTAGGCAATCACCTGTCTATAGCAGTCAACCTGCCTATAGTGGCCATCAAAAGTGTTCCCTTACAGAGAAAAACAATATCATGTCACCTGTCTACAGTGGCCACTGTCTTGCTTACCCTCTTGTTGGTATCTATACACAGATTTGACTGTATTTCTTAATTTTTACACATATTTCCCTTTCTGATTGTCATTGTTTTTGGGTGAATTATTGGAGGAGCACGTACCCCCACCCCTCCCCCCCCCCCCCCCCCCCCACTATGCCCCCTATAGCCTACACCACTGATTAGTACAATAAAACACTTCTGAAATTCATGGCCATGAGTAATAGTCCATTCACTATGTAAAACACTAGTCTGGTATAATGGCATTTGGACATTATTCAAATATATTTGTTCCGATTCATTACCCTTTTCGCTACTAGATTCTGCAATGCCAATAAGTAAAATAAAACTATATATTTTGGTGGACATTACTAAATGATATCAAAAAATAAAAACAATAGCACAATAATTTGCAGGAGAGTAGAAAGGGAATAAGCTAATGATTATTAACATGACTCAGACCCTCATACATGTATGTTAAGATCATACAGACAGAATGCCCTTCAACACACAATATTCAGGGCTCGACACTAGCACTTGCCCTATTGCCAAGGGCAAGAACAAATCAATATTGTACATGTAAGTAACATTTCATAATGGTCTAGTATGGTTCCCCGATTGGGCAACTAAATAATTGTTCAACTGCAAGAGCAAAGTGTAATCAATGTGCAAATCTAGAGGTATGCAGACAAGTACATTTTCTGTTGGGGCAAGTAGTATTTGAAAACGTATGCTTTTACTTGCCCAAATGGGCCAGTACAGAAACAAGTTAGTGTGGAGGCTTGTATTGCTGACTAGCCCTACATGTCCTCTAGTCACATTAATCCATGGAGACTTAGTAATGGTCTCTTAATTTCATGACTAGACCCTGCTTATAATCACTATCTTGTCTACATAATGACATTCATCCCTTGAGGCATTGTAATCCTTTCTAATTGAGTTTAGGCACCACTAGGGGAACAAGTCTCATTACGTATTCATAAGAATGATTAGCTGGTTATAATTTGATGATCACCACTTTGTCGGTTGAGAGAGAGAAGGGGACTAAGTCACTGTTTGTACTTCAGAGATCTATAATCATGTTTCAAGTTTGGGAGCCTTGTAGAAACCCACTGCAGCAACCTTTTATTTGTTATTTAACAATTCCCCAAATTATACATGTATAATATGTGGCATGATATGAAACAGAAATAGGCTTCAACCTACAAGATGGAAAGCCAAACTCAATTTACCACAACATAGTCTCAACGGCCTTCTCACCCTCACCTGACCACTTCACTCTCATTATGAGAATGATTGGGCAGCGTGTTAGCTTCACTTTATAATCAATGAAATCACAGACAGTCTTAATATGGCCAGGATGTTGAACAGAGTAGAAATTCAATTTAAAAGGATATATTTGTAATTAGCTTGTTACTATACATGTAGTTCAATATTTAATAATGCTCTCAAGTCTATTGTCAATAGAATAACAAACTGTTAAAAATGGATTTGTCAAAAGTAGGAATAGAACACAGAAAATAGTTATTTATGAGAAGTGGACAATTTATGTAAAAGAGAAGAAAAAATAACAAGCGAATAAGAAACAAAAATGACAACATTATGATAAGCCATCGAGCTGCATGAATAAAAATGCAATTATTGCTTAAATATGCTAGACTTGATTGGGGATGAACACATAATCGTCCCTACATGCAATCGCAGATGGATCCCGCAGTAGAAAGGTAACAATGATTACCAACTCTACCCATGCAAAATCCTAGCAAGATTGCTTATTATGGCCAAATATGAGAAAAACAAGGCAAAGCTGAGTATTTAAACAGATATTTTGAAAGTTTATTCAAAGTTTATTATAGAAGAAAAAGGAAAGAGAGCAAATTCAAGCAGAAAATATAAATGTAAAGAACTCAGTTTATTACCCAGGACATCGGAAACACACAATAATCACTCTGCACTTGACCTGCACACTTTCCACTCCATTTAGAGCATTTTAGCCAGGCTTTGTAACACATGCATGACACGCTTTTCACACACCCTCAATACATTCATACACCTGAGCAGATAGCAGCAATGGGGACAAAGTGTCTTGCTGACGGGCAAACGATGCAAGGATTAGTAGGACTTGAACCTTGAGTTTGACCATCAAATTGAAAGACAAGATCCCATTCCACTTGCACAAAGCAATGCTTAAAAAAATTATCCATTATACTCCATAAGTTTTTTCCCAAAGTCATATTTCAGACTTCAATCATACATCAACATCCACATCAATGTAAGATTCTTCTAAATGATGTATGATAGTTTCACACTAAAAGAGCAATGCTTACCTTGTTAAAGGGACTAAGTAACATTGTCCAAATCCTCAAAATAAAATTCTAATTCTAGCGGTTCCCTTATACCTTGTTGTATTCGTATTAACAATAAAATCACGGGACAGGTTTCGGTTTTTCAAATTTCCCTTTCGTTACAAAGATATGTATGATTGAAGTATTCAGATAAGAAAAACTCCGGGCGAGTTTTTCTTCTGTGTACAAAGTGAGTGCAGTGAGTTACTGAATATCACTTTGCATTTTCGCTCATTACTTGGCCATACAATGTCCATTTGACTTGAAATGTTCACACAATACCCTGTGGACATATGAGATAACAACAATATACATTGCATCAACCATTCATCACTTTTTGCACATGTCAACAAAGTTACTAGATCCCTTTAAAGAGGTGAAAAATTGATGTCAGATTTTATCCCCAAATGTCCAGAACACTGTTCATTCAAATCATAAATATCTCTCTAGAGATAATTAGGTAGACATTTAACAAATCAAAATTCATTTAATTCTTCCGTTACCATATGCCAAACAACAAGAAATAGGACAAATGAGGTCACTCCAAGTGATTTTGGTTGACTTTGATCAAGTTGATGGATCACTTTACATTGAGATGAACCCACCTTGGTACTGTCCACCAGCAAGGAGACTTGAAAGAGAATGCAGTCATCAATCTGCACCTCTTCTTTTTTGTACAGAATCTGGAACGTCTTAGACACTGCAATGTTATCTGTTGTTATGCACGGTGGGGCTGCTAGCTCAAACACTGGAAAGGAATAAAAGATTACGAGAATATATGATTCCATTCAATCAGTACAATAGTTCATAATGAGATTAGACTAGAAGTAGACCCTAGGTAATGTACGTGTACTTTCAACCAGTAGGGAGGCATTGAAGAGATTACAGTCACTGTATAATAACTTATCAATTCAAACAAATTTCACACCAGACTGATCGGATTTAGTAATTGCTTTTAATTACATAATTACACTGATTTGTCATTGAATACAATGTCAATCATACAATGTACATAATATACATTGTACATGACAGATATCTTCATACTAATATTTACAGCATACATGTTGTTCTATAAATAAACCTTCTCCAAACACTGAAAGTATACCTGTACATGTATCTACAGACTAACAAGATTTCCCCATACCCATTTACTGAAATTCAATATCACTGTAATTTCCTTTTTACTAAATATAATCAATACAACCAAATCATGGATCTGAGTTTCTGAGTAAGTGCATGCATTTACTGTTTCAATGGGTGGGCGTGAGTTCAAGTTTGCATGTGGGTGGGTGTTTTGTGTTTGTGTGAGTGAAGATGTGTGAATGTGTGCATGTTTGTAGTACTGTATTAAAATGTATATAAGTAATATTTGCAATTGGGTAGGATTCAGTGCTACACTTTAACAGACTGTAACCAAATAAATGGGAGACATTTCCTTAAGAAACATATTATATATCAGCGAAAAAAACAGGGGGAAAGTGCGATTTGCCCCTTGAACCTGTGCAACCGCCCCCACAAACAATGAAAATAAAATATTAACATAACAAATAAAAGACAAAAATAGCCCAGGCTATGAGCCCCAAACCTGGGGAGATGTTTCTCTCTGCAGTTTTAAAATAGCCCTCGTGAAAAGAATATCTTTTATGAGATTTCCCTTTTTACAGGAGTACCCCTTTAAATATTACCCCAATAAGCAGAGGCCACTTTATTTCTATACAGATGTAATACGACAGGCATTAAGAATAACAGGATAAGGCTGTGATGCCTTGATGAGTTCAGTAGTATACCCTGGGCCTACTCTGCAAAAAGATAGAGCAGGGAGTGGGAGTAAATTTCCCACTGAGGGGAGAATCTTTGGAGTAAAAAATGAAAATGGTCTTTTCTTTATCTTACTTTTTTGCCAGATGAGGCCAGATGAAGGCAAATCCTCCCCCCCCCCCCTCCCGACCTCTCCACTACCACCTGAGAAAAAAAACATTTAGTTTTCGGGTACTACTTTTCATGCTCACTTACTTGAAAATAACACTCTAAAATATATTTTACAGGAGCTTTTTTAGACATTCTAGCTCTAAGTAAATCACCCAGACCCCCCCCCCCCCCCCCCTTGTATTGTGTCATTAACTACTACCAGTCACCATCGCTCTCAGTAACACGATTGGGATTAAATGATGCATCAGTTGAGTAAACAATTATGACAAATCTGTGGAACCTTACAAGTTATAACGAGCACTTTGGGCCCATTGAATTACCTTGATGTATATCAAGGTATCTCAATTATTATATCAGGGCTAAAATAATGAAATAAAACAAGTTCTTAGATTTCTAACTAGCTATAACAGAACTCTTTATAACATATTGGTGATCACGCTGTAACTGTCATTTGTTGTTAGATTCTGAATTAATACAAAATTGGCATGAACTAAAGTGATCCATTTACTTTGTAGAATATTCAACCAAAATCAATTGGAGCTTTCTCATATCTCTTGTACCTTGTTGTTTGGCCTATGGTGACAGAAGAATGAAATGAGTTTAGATTAATGTCAAATGTCTGCCATATTATAGAGATATTTATGATTTGAATAAAAATAAATCCGAAAGTAGCCAACATCAAAGGGAAGTAGATGATGAAATTTCACATCAACTTGAATGTTTGTTCACTAGGTAACAGTATAACTGTCATCCCTCATTCAGAAGAATCTGACAATGATATTTTATATGACTAAAGTCTCAAATATCACTTTGGGAAAGTTAAAGGGAAAGTTGAGTTTTGGTAGAGAGGGCGCTAGACTACTTAATTGGTTTGTGAGGTAATGAAAAACTGAGTGTAAAATTTGAAAGAGCATAATATTTAAACAATAAAATCATCTTTGTTTGATCAAAATCGGTTCAGAAACGGCTGAAATATCCATAAATATAACAATTTGTAATAAACCCGGGGCCCCGGGTTTATTAGAGAATTTTGAACCAGCCGTTAAAAATTTTTTTTAAATGCTTCCTCTTTTCAAAAAGTTACAAAATAGGTATTTAAATAGTTGTTGGTTATTTCTCTATCTAATCACTATTCCAACAAAGCATCACATGCACAATATTTTATTCAAAATGGTTGAAACCGATGAGTGTTTAGAGAGCGCCCTCTTACGTTTTAACGGCTCTTTTTGAATGATAACATGATCTTTACTACGTCATTTGTAATTTTGTGTTCCTTTCTAGTTATAACTATTAGTTTGTAATGTAATGATGCAGGTTTTGGTTACTAAAATTCAGTTTCACTAAAACTGTACTCTCCTTACCAGAACTCAACTATCCCTTTAATGGATCATATTTGTGTTTCTCTCACCTGGTTTTCTGAGGAGGGACACTTCGTATCTGATAGGGGCTTTAGGGGGGACCTTGATGAATGTTTGGAGATTGTAGAATCTGTTGACACAAAAAAAACATAAACAATAATTATTAGAGCTCTTAGATTGTCTTGCACATGTCATCTCTTCTTTATGAGAAAATTACAAATTTAGCAAACAAATATTCAACATTTAGATAAAACATTGGTAAAAATCATAATATTAGGTCACATTTGTTGCTTTATGGGGTACTGCTGAAGAACCTACAACTTAGAAGGGAACACATTAATACTAGAACCAGATCATTGAATAATGATATAAATAGATTAGTACACTTTAATAGCGCTTAATAGCTCAGATGATAATTCATCCGTTTACCATTGGAAAACATGGCAGCCTAAAGTGGTCAGTCATAACAGATGATAGTGGTCTCAAAAACATTGATTAGATTTCTATTATTAGTGATACCCAAGATGATAATATAATACGTCAAGAACTAACAGGAAATATGCACTTAAATCAGTAACAGACAAGCAAAAATGCAAGCAATTGGCTTCCCTTTAAAGGGAGTATGTCTTTTGCAAGCCAAATTTCAAAAGTTGAGTGGTTATTGTCTTATATGAAAGAAAATGTCATTAACAGCTTGCCTGAAAAAATGAGGGCTTGAAACCTCCCTTTCATAGTAAGACCTCAACATAATAAAAGCTATGGACCGTCGTTTTTATTCCCATCCTTCACCCATATGTAAATTTGTTCACGTTAGCTTACTGTAGCGCAGTGTAATCAATCTCTTTGCGCCCCGCACTCTGAGGTCCGTGGCCCGGCTACGAGGCGGCCTGGACCGCTTGGTAGATTATCGTTTAACGTTACAATCTCAATACAGCTAAAAAGTCATGCTTCAGGCCTAGTTATTACATGCAATATGATGTACTAGTTATGCATGTCGAATGGTCTGGGGTGCATCCTGCAGTACGGGGACCCCGTCAGCAGATATTCACAATGGTGTCACGGCGAGGAGTTTAGGCTAAGCTTTCCCTTACTTTTACTGCTGAGTGTCATGCCTAGTCAGGCTATAATTATGTAGGCCGATATATTTTTTTTATCAACTGGTTAATTGCTTTGAGGTTTTGCACGCATGTATCAGAATAAAATATTTCAGACCTTATGTGAACTTGAAGGTTCCATTCTATAAAACTTCTTCTCCTAGAAATAAACAAGTTTTAAAACTCCGTCTTGTGATGCCATGTCTTGTATTTCCCTCACGTCCGCATATTGCAGGTGCATAAAAACCCCACGTTTGTGACTTTCATTTCACACAGTGAGTTACACGGCATGCAGACCTGTATAGTGTTCCACTTTCTATGAGTGCACACCAAACTGCCTGCATTTGCCGTGTACAAGTGAATGACCGAAGAATCAATCAAGTACTGGAATATCCTTTAAACTTCCGATCTATTCCTTCTTTCTTTCATTTGAGATCGTTACTTTGTAGAATAAGAAATTGTATCAATACACAGCTTTCTCGTGAATAAGTTCAACATAGTTGTATTCTGACAATGAATCAGCTAAACATATCAAGTGGCCAAAATAGAGAGGATATCTGTGATTTTTTTTTCTTGGTAGTTTTTTATTCATAGAATCCAAATTACAGCGTTTTTCAATTAAAAATTTCATGTGTGACTAGTCCTGAATAAGTTAATTTATTTGGCATTTCAGCTGTGCAGGTGTACTGTGTACAAACATCTCATTATCTTCATGCAATATAAGATAATATAATACATACAATTATTCCAGAGCTGCTGAAGGCAAATTTACAATCTGTACACAGGTGTCATGCGTCTCAAGCATAATCAGTTATCCCTGACTATTAATCCTTAAAGGTGTCATGCATCTCAAGCATTATCAATCAACACTATCATCACTTGAATGTATTATTTTCCTACATATCCAGCCTACACACAAATGTTCCCGTACTGACCTGTTCAGGCAAGTAAAACCATAACATCTTCAGATTTGACTTGCCCAGACAGAAAATCTACCTGCCCGCATACTTCTAGATGAGATTTATGTGTAAAATCTACCTGCCCGCATACTTCTAGATGAGATTTATGTGTAAAATCTACCTGCCCGCATACTTCTAGATGAGATTTATGTGTAAAATCTACCTGCCCGCATACTTCTAGATGAGATTTATGTGTAAAATCTACCTGCCCGCATACTTCTAGATGAGATTTATGTGTAAAATCTACCTGCCTGCATACTTCTAGATGAGATTTATGTGTAAAATCTACCTGCCCGCATACTTCTAGATGAGATTTATGTGTAAAATCTACCTGCCCGCATACTTCTAGATGAGATTTATGTGTAAAATCTACCTGCCCGCATACTTCTAGATGAGATTTATGTGTAAAATCTACCTGCCCGCATACTTCTAGATGAGATTTATGTGTAAAATCTACCTGCCCGCATACTTCTAGATGAGATTTATGTGTAAAATCTACCTGCCTGCATACTTCTAGATGAGATTTATGTGTAAAATCTACCTGCCCGCATACTTCTAGATGAGATTTATGTGTAAAATCTACCTGCCTGCATACTTCTAGATGAGATTTATGTGTAAAATCTACCTGCCTGCATACTTCTAGATGAGATTTATGTGTAAAATCTACTTGCCCGCATACTTCTAGATGAGATTTATGTGTAAAATCTACCTGCCTGCATACTTCTAGATGAGATTTATGTGTAAAATCTACCTGCCCGCATACTTCTAGATGAGATTTATGTGTAAAATCTACCTGCCCGCATACTTCTAGATGAGATTTATGTGTAAAATCTACCTGCCTGCATACTTCTAGATGAGATTTATGTGTAAAATCTACCTGCCCGCATACTTCTAGATGAGATTTATGTGTAAAATCTACCTGCCCGCATACTTCTAGATGAGATTTATGTGTAAAATCTACCTGCCTGCATACTTCTAGATGAGATTTATGTGTAAAATCTACCTGCCCGCATACTTCTAGATGAGATTTATGTGTAAAATCTACCTGCCCGCATACTTCTAGATGAGATTTATGTGTAAAATCTACCTGCCCGCATACTTCTAGATGAGATTTATGTGTAAAATCTACCTGCCTGCATACTTCTAGATGAGATTTATGTGTAAAATCTACCTGCCCGCATACTTCTAGATGAGATTTATGTGTAAAATCTACCTGCCCGCATACTTCTAGATGAGATTTATGTGTAAAATCTACCTGCCCGCATACTTCTAGATGAGATTTATGTGTAAAATCTACCTGCCTGCATACTTCTAGATGAGATTTATGTGTAAAATCTACCTGCCCGCATACTTCTAGATGAGATTTATGTGTAAAATCTACCTGCCCGCATACTTCTAGATGAGATTTATGTGTAAAATCTACCTGCCTGCATACTTCTAGATGAGATTTATGTGTAAAATCTACCTGCCTGCATACTTCTAGATGAGATTTATGTGTAAAATCTACTTGCCCGCATACTTCTAGATGAGATTTATGTGTAAAATCTACCTGCCTGCATACTTCTAGATGAGATTTATGTGTAAAATCTACCTGCCCGCATACTTCTAGATGAGATTTATGTGTAAAATCTACCTGCCCGCATACTTCTAGATGAGATTTATGTGTAAAATCTACCTGCCTGCATACTTCTAGATGAGATTTATGTGTAAAATCTACCTGCCCGCATACTTCTAGATGAGATTTATGTGTAAAATCTACCTGCCGCATACTTCTAGATGAGATTTATGTGTAAAATCTACCTGCCTGCATACTTCTAGATGAGATTTATGTGTAAAATCTACCTGCCCGCATACTTCTAGATGAGATTTATGTGTAAAATCTACCTGCCCGCATACTTCTAGATGAGATTTATGTGTAAAATCTACCTGCCCGCATACTTCTAGATGAGATTTATGTGTAAAATCTACCTGCCTGCATACTTCTAGATGAGATTTATGTGTAAAATCTACCTGCCCGCATACTTCTAGATGAGATTTATGTGTAAAATCTACCTGCCCGCATACTTCTAGATGAGATTTATGTGTAAAATCTACCTGCCCGCATACTTCTAGATGAGATTTATGTGTAAAATCTACCTGCCTGCATACTTCTAGATGAGATTTATGTGTAAAATCTACCTGCCCGCATACTTCTAGATGAGATTTATGTGTAAAATCTACCTGCCCGCATACTTCTAGATGAGATTTATGTGTAAAATCTACCTGCCCGCATACTTCTAGATGAGATTTATGTGTAAAATCTACCTGCCTGCATACTTCTAGATGAGATTTATGTGTAAAATCTACCTGCCTGCATACTTCTAGATGAGATTTATGTGTAAAATCTACCTGCCCGCATACTTCTAGATGAGATTTATGTGTAAAATCTACCTGCCTGCATACTTCTAGATGAGATTTATGTGTAAAATCTACCTGCCCGCATACTTCTAGATGAGATTTATGTGTAAAATCTACCTGCCTGCATACTTCTAGATGAGATTTATGTGTAAAATCTACCTGCCCGCATACTTCTAGATGAGATTTATGTGTAAAATCTACCTGCCTGCATACTTCTAGATGAGATTTATGTGTAAAATCTACCTGCCTGCATACTTCTAGATGAGATTTATGTGTAAAATCTACCTGCCCGCATACTTCTAGATGAGATTTATGTGTAAAATCTACCTGCCTGCATACTTCTAGATGAGATTTATGTGTAAAATCTACCTGCCTGCATACTTCTAGATGAGATTTATGTGTAAGGAATTAAATTCCAGCATGTAAACAGGACTACAAAATTTGTTTTGAAATTGTTGTCCCCGTCACACCTTTCCTTGCCATAAAAGCCATGCAATGCCATGATTTCCGGAGTATTTACCTCCCTGGACTCGCGATAATTTGTCGGCGAGTCACGGGTACCCGAAATTTACCCATTTGTTGATTTCGCTATCGGCATGTCACCCCGCTGGGAAAACATGTTCATTCAAGTGACTAAAATACAGCAAATTCGTAAATATTATAATTTTAGCATTTCTGACATGATTTTAACGGAATTATGGTAACATGCTGTTCAAAATTACCTCGATTACGAAATTTCTGACGAAAATAGGGCATAAATGACCTCGGTGGCCGATTGTTTCTTCAACACACTTCGGCGAATTTGATTGTCATAGGCATCGCGCCGCTATGAGTTAGGCTATTTTCTGCCAACGAGCGTCATTCGTTTACAAGTCACTTGCCGATTATCATTGTGTACATGCAAGGCTAGGAATATCTATGGTGTTTCTCTTTTACAATTTTAAGGAGGCTCTTTTATATTTTTCGGGGGGATCTTTTGGTACTTCAGAGGCAAAACCATATCCAGTTAGCCGGT